>CAUYON010068902.1:0-54236 GCA_963573935.1 Arctocebus calabarensis
CTGAATTTACCAAATTAATTCTAAATTCAAATTTATCTTTAAATTTATTTATTATATCTATTCCCCATGTTCTTTTAATAAGATTTCCCAAAGCATAGCTCTTTTTACCAAAAAAAAAAAAAAAAAAAAAAAAATCTTCTGTTGTGATTCAAATGAAGCATAAAACCTATGCTGAGTCAGGAGTAGCAGTTGATTCATCCAAAGTGATTGAATAATATATAGTTTCCTTTAGAAAAATTGCATGAAGTTGTTCTGGTAATTTGAAGGCTAATTCATGCTGCCAATCAGTTATGATTTTCCTTGAAAGAGGCGGTTTTTTGTACTTTGAAATGTTATCAGGGTCTAAAGCATCCTACAACTTCAATGGTGCATTCTTTCACTATTTCTGCATCACTGAATGGCTTCCCTTTTTTTCCCTCCTGAGTATAAAGCTACTTTACAAGTTGCTTCAGTGGTATTATTTCCAGGTCTTACTGCTGCTTAGAAAGAATCCTCTTTGCTTTTGCTTTTAATCTTTTAATTTCTGCAACACAACCTTTTGTGCCTTTTCCTCTAATTTAACCTATTTGTGGTCCTTATGAGCGTTATAATGTTGACATTACAGTATTACAAAGCAAGCAAATCATCTTCTCTATAACAGAAACAAGATAACACTGCAATTCCCAATCCTCAGTAAAAAGTCTGTTTTCTTCCTTCAGCATTTTATCGGTCTTCCTTGATGTGAAGGGCTGTTAAGCAGACAGAATTAAAAAATATTGTCAAACTGTGCAACTATTCATAAATTTCACTTCAAACAGAAACAGAAGCCTTGATCTCCATAAACTCTCACTAACTTGCGTGGTGACAGTCAGGTGGGGGAAGTTAAAACTAAATCATGAGTGTAGATGCAGCCGCTGTAGCTCAGTGGCTATGGCACCAGCCACAGACATGGGAGCTGGTGGGTTCAAATCCAGCCCAGGCCTGCCAAACAACAATGACAACTACAACCAAAAAATAGTCGGGTGTTGGGGCAGTGCCTGTGGCTCATTGAGTAGGGCGCTGGCCCCATATACCAAAGGTGGTCGGTTTAAACCCGGCCTCAGCCAAAGTGCAAAACAGAAAAATAGCCGGGCATTGTGATGGGCGCCTGTAGTTCCAGCTACTCGGGAGGCTGAGGCAAGAGAATCGCCTAAGCTCAGGAGTTGGAGGTTGCTGCGAGCTGTGTGTGCCACAGCTCTACCGAGGGTGATAAAGTGAGACTCTGTCTCTACAAAAAAAAAAAAAAAAGTAGTCAGGTTTTGTGGTGGGTGCCTGTAGTCCCAGCTACTTGAGAGGTGAGCCAAGAGAATTGCTTAATCCCAAGAGTTTGAGGTTGCTGTGAGCTGTGATGCCACAGAACTCTACCCAGGGCGATAGCTTGAGACTTTGCCTCAGAAAAAATGTGGGAAAAAAAGATAAATCATGATTGTAGCAGCTGTCAATTTAGCTTTTATGGCCTACTAATGTTCTAATTGTGTAGGTCAATCTGGGAGGGTTATTTCATTGAAACTTAGTTTATTCTTTGTTATTTTACATACATTCATTTAAAATAAAAAATATAAAAGATAAACAAAAACATATTAAGTAAAATAAAATAATTTGTTCTAAAAAACTTGGATTCAGCCAAAAGGCTGCAAATAAGGACTTAGAGGCCACATGTGTCCTTGAGGCTGCAGGTTCCCTGCCTCTGGTTTAAAGGAATCTGAGAACATGAAGAAAGTAGCCCAATGTGTTGAGGTCACTTTTGGTTAATCTCCTTAGTGATTTGGGCATTGGTTCCAAATGTATGACCATGATTGTCCCATACCTTGGAATTACTGTAAAGGAATTGAAATGCAAATAAAAACTTGTATCTTCTCAATCGATATTAGTAAAAATACAATTACTAGTGTATGAGGGTTTTCATACTTAAAAGATTGGAAATAGATCTTGATGAACTAGTAGTGTTCATCTTGGGTTGGAAGGTCTCATTTTATATTTGAATAGTATCTTACAATGTTCAGAGATCTTTTACTTACACTAATTTATTATATTCACTAAAACTCTGTAGGATAAGATAGGGAGGGATCCCCATTTTTCAAACGAAAAAACTGAGACTTGGGTTGTATATGGTCTCACGAGTTGAAATGATTCAGTTGAGATGAGCTAGCAAATTCCTTGGCTTTTAGCCCAGTACTTTCTTTTCTATACCACAAGTATGTTCTATTCCCCACCAAAAAAATAAAAATAAAAATAAATGCAAAATGAAGAATTGAGAGATAGGAGAGTATAAATAAAATACATGTTTCTTAGAAACTAAAGAAAAGGAAGAACAGAGCTGGGGCAAGGTGGGTGCTTTTGTCCAACAATGGCATTACAAACTAAGGGATTGTGAAGTAAAACTTACTTATGAATTTAAGCAAAGATACATTATGGCCAACTACATGTGTTTTACTATTTAACAAATGTTCCCCATTCTTTTTTTTTTTGCATTGAAATAAACTCAAAAATTGTTGGTGAAGATTTATTTTCAGAATAGAGACAGGAGATAATTGAAAAGCAACATTCCCAAAGTCGTTGGTTTAAGAATGAACTTCAATTTCCATTCAAGTACTAAAGAAGAGAGAAGATGTGACACACATTTAATAAAAATTTAGTATCATGTACTGCAGCCCCATCCACAATTGCCAAGATATGGAATCAACCCAAGTTCCCTTCAACCCACAAATGGATTAATAAGCTGTGGTGTATATATTCCATGGAATACTATTTGCCATACAAAGATGGAGACTTTACATCTTTTGTATTAACCTGGATAGAGTTGGAGAGCATTTAGTAAAGTATACGAATGGAAAAATAAGTATCCATGTACTCATTATTAAGTTGGAGAGCATTTAGTAAAGTATACGAATGGAAAAATAAGTATCCATGTACTCATTATTAATATGAATCCAGGAGACAATATAATACTTGTTCACACAGAGAGAAACTCAATTTAATTCAAGTTGGGGGAGAGGGGAGTTGGAAGGGGATTGGTGTGTTCCCACATAGTGGACACAACATAGGGCTACATGGCACACCTGGGTGAGGGGCACAACTACAACAGGGGACCTTACCTAGAAAATGCAAAGGTTGTAACCTAGAAGAGCCTCTGTCCACAGAGAAATGGATATTCTGTGAAAGTCCCCCAAGTAGCTAATAATAGAAATAACTATGATTTATTATTTATTGTGGGTTAAGTAGTTTATTAAGCATCCCATCTACTATCTATCTATATTAATTATTTTACAATTACTATTAAGTATTCAGAAATAACTCAACTTTTAGAAATAAGTACTTTAAATCCTAAATTAGGTAAATGACTTGTCCAAAAGTCAGGCAGGAATGTGGCAGGAGGTTGAACAAAATTTTGGACTTAGATAGGCCGAAATTCAAAATACATACCCTTATACTTATTATAGATACTTCTAAAATGAAAAATGATTATGTTCCCTGAAAATCTCTGAAATTTAAATCTGGCTGTTTTGAATACCTCTGATTTTTATTTGTCAATTCTATAAACCCAATCCAAATCAAGAAAGTTTAGGTACATTCTCTCCATAAGTCACTAGGTGGCGCCAGTGCACTAAAAAGCCGTAAGGGTTTTCGGAGACTGGGCAAGATTTATTCTAGGAAGTCAGGGGAAGTCAGCAAAGACTGGTTTTGATTGGAAAAGTGCTAAAAAGATCACTCCCTCTGACAGCTGGCTTTTTTCTTTTCTGGATAATGTAGATGAAGAGGAAGATGAGAGGTCTCTGGAGGTGTAAAGAATTGCTAGAGCCAAGAGTTATGTGGGATGAATGCATAATCAATGAATTCTGTTCTTTCCCAGGAGTGGTTTTAATAATCTGGTGTGTGACTGGGCTGTGGGTTGTGGAAGGAGAGCACAATATCACCCTGCCCCGTGTGGTCTGCCTTCCCTTAGAGACTCCAACCTTTCACATTACATAACCCTGAGCATACTCAGTTATATCTAGTGCCTCAAGTGGAATGACTTCAATGATGATAATGATGATAATTGCTATTATGTTAGCATACAAGAACATGGCACTTGAAAGTTTATTGAACATTTTCACTTGGGTTTATTATTGAGGTGAATGGACCTTCTAGCTAAGGATAGAGTTTCCTGAATCAGAGGACATAGGATAAAGGCAGGGGATAAGGACAGGATGAGGTGGGCAGGGTAACTTTTCCTTTGTCTAGGAAGGTGCTATAGGAGTCAGAGTTCTCCAGAAAAACAGACCCCAAAGGATATGTCTGTCTGTCTCTCCCTACCTCTGTTCTATGTCTACATAATTGGCCCACATGTTTGTGCAGGCTGGGAAATCCAAAATCTGTAGGGTAGGCTGGCAGGTTAGAGACCTATGGAAGACTTGATGTTGAAGTCGGAGTCTGAAGATAGCTTGTTGGCAGAATCCCCTCTCCCTTAGGGGCTCTTGTTCTTTTTCTTAAGGCTTTTAACTGATTAGAGGAGGCCCACCTACATTAGGGAAGGTAATCTGCTTCATTTACAGTCTACTAATGTGAATGTTAATCTCATCTAAAAACATCTTCACAGCAACATCTAGAAGTCTTTGGCCTAATATCTGGGTACTGTGACATGGATGAATTGACATGTAAAATTAGCTATCATAGGTAGGTGACAAATCAATGGGGGACTCGGCTTGGTTCCTGTGGCTCAAGTGGCTAAGGCGTCAGCCACATACACCTGAGTTGGAGGGTTTGGATTCCTCTCAGACCTGCCAAACAACAATGATGGCTGCAACCAAAAAAAAAAAAAATAGTGGAGCGTTGTGGCGGGTACCTGTAGTCCCAGCTACTTGGGAGGTAGAGGCAGGAGAATTGCTTGAGCCCAGGAGCTGAGGTTGCTGTGAGCTGTGATGCCATAGCACTCTATCCAGGGTGATAGCTTAAGGCTCTGTCAAAAAAATCAATGGCGGACTCAATGGAGTTCTTTTTTCTGTCTTTGCTATGGTTGAGAGCTGTTAATTTTAACTCCACCAGAAGTAATCTACTCACCTTCTTTCTTGCTCCTGAAATCTTTATGAGCTGGCAATGCTATTCTGGATAATTATATAAGATTTTTTAATATAAATATATAAAAATCAAGAGTACTATAAAGCATGGCTTCCAACCATATCATTCCATGTTATGATTATAAGATTGCGCTGAGATTTTTTTTTGAGACAGAGCCTCAAGCTGTCACCCTGGATAGAGTGCCGTAGCATCACAGCTCATAGCAACCTCCAATTCCTGGGCTCAAGCGAGTCTCCTGCCTCTGCCTCCAAGTAGCTGGAACTACAGACACCCGCCACAACACCCGGCCATTTTTTTGGTCGCAGCCATCATTGTTGTTTGGCGGGACCGGGCTGGATTCCAACCCACCAGCTCAGGTGTATGTGGCTGGCGCCTTAGCCCATTGAGCCACAGGCGCCAAGCCTGTGCTGAGATTTTTTTTATAGAAGTATTCAGAAAAGGCATGTAATGAATAAAATACCTTTGAAGTGAAGTATAGAAGCATCAAGTGCTATTTCTGAAAGTATTCCTAGAGATGATATGTTTGGATTTTCTCATTTTACAGAGAAATGGAGAATGAAATGACTCAGTCAAGGTAACACAGCTATCTAATGAGAAATTAGATACCCAGAACCCAGGTTTTCTGCCTGCAGTTTTACTGTTCTTTCTAGTGCACCATGCTGCCACCATTTAAGAGTGAAATAGTAATCACTTGGACTGCAGATACCCAATCAGTTGTGTGCTGAACAGGCCCAATAAAAATAGGAAACGTCAGTCTTGAGTAGGGGAATGGGTAACAAAAAAGAAAAAAATGAAAATTGTTGAGGCTCAGTTCTTCTTAGTAGAGATGCTAACTTGAATAAATCTCAGCTAGACAGTAAGACAACAGTTGGGAGGAAAAAATGGAGGCTTAGGCTCTCCTGGGCCTTAGCACAGTACTGTTACTGTGCTGTTACCGCATAGTCCTGCACATCTTGCAAAGGGCTTTGTGCCCTCTGCAGGCTGAGACATCTCAGGCATATAACATTATAAAAATAATACATTTGAAAATAATCTCTGTAATTAATTAAGAAAGTCATTCTGATCAGTTTGTTCATTCAGGGAAGTGTGGCGGTTTATGCTGGCTACAAAGAACCTCATTTAGCCTGTTGGGCCAGTTGAAGGAAATAATAAAGATGACTTTGGTGCTAGTATTTGGGCCCTTGGAGAAAATGTGGTGCTATTCAAATTTTCTACAATTTAGCCCTAAAGGAACTTGTTTAAAAAATGCTATAAGCAAGAAACCTGAAAAGAACAGAGAAAAGAGAGACACACTTCTAACAGAATTGTAACAGTAGTGGGATAGAGTAGTGCCCCAGTATTAAATCCAGTATCTTTGGTTGGATGGAAGGGAAACATCATTCTGGCTAATGGAACCATGAGGACCATGTAAGAGTTGTGGGGTAGAGCAAAAGGATTAGTGACAGTGAGATAGTGTCATGGGGCCATCCAACATCAGCAGGACTCATTAAGTATAGCACTAGCTGCAGATTTTTGTTCACCAATGAAATTCATTTGAGTTTGGTTGGGAAATGTTTACTGAGCTCTTACTGTCAGGTGTTGAATGGAATATTTTCAACTCACTCCTAAAGAGAGATTTAAGATACACCGGAGCAATGGAGATAAAGAAGATAAAGTTTATTGGAGGATGAAGGCATATAAGAAAAGGAGGTCTAGAAATGTTACTGATTTGGGTTTTGAAGAATGAATAGGAGTTTCTAAGGATGAGGGAAAGAACATTTGAAATAATGGAAATGGTAAAGATACATTTATTTTAAAGATATATTTTTATAGACATATACTGTTATACCCATGTATAATAAACCACCTAAAACTTAATGGCCTAAGACAAGAAGAATAATTTATTTTGTTTGTGAATCTGTAATTTGAGTAGGCCAGTATGGCTTACTTCAGCTGAGGCAGCTGCACTTGGAGCTGGGGAATCCACTTTTGTAATGATTTATTCACAAATTGTTCCTGGCTGTAGATTGGGAACTCAGCCAAACTGGGGGCTGTGGAAGTTCTTTGTAGCATGACAGTATTGTGGCTGGTTTCAAGAGTGAGTGTTTCAAGCACTTCAAGCAGAAGCTGTTTCACCTTTTATGATCTAGCCTGAGAAGTTATATAGCTTACTTCTAGCATAGTCTTAAAGTGATCTAGATTCAAGTGTTGAGAACATTGATTCCACATCTCAATGGGAAGAGTGTTAAGTCACATTATAAGAAGATAGTACTGGGACCATCTTTGGAAGATACGATCTACTATGAACATGAACAAGCGAACATCATGGCTTGTTCAAAGAATCCTTCTTAACATAGGTCGTTCTTCTTCTTCTCTAGAACAGTAAGCAATAACAATTTTTGTAGTGTTTATGAGGGCTAAGGATTCCCATAGTAAGTCCATCTAGGTAACTCTTTCAAAATCTCTGAATCTCAGTAGTCTATTTTAAAAATAAGAATAATCATTCTTTTCTTACTATCAGAATGCTTATAAGAGCCAAATGAGATAATTCCTGTAAAAATTATTTGAAGCTGGTAAAGCACTATTCGTGTTTCTTTATTCAACCATCCATCCATCCATTCACCTACCTAAACACCATCCATCCACCTCTGTTTATCTGTTCTTTCATTTATCGAACATTTATTAAACTTGTATAATATGTCAAGCCCTGTATAATGGAATGGGCCAGATATAAGCAATTATTGGTTCTCTGAGCAGTATTTGTACATATCATTTTTGAAGTGATGCCAGTGAATTAGAATCTCCATACTCTCAAAAATGTTTAAATGGTACATGCAAACTAATTGGTCTTCAAAGGTAACAGTCTTATTTTAATGTTCACATTTTATGTTTGTTTCAGCCTCTCAAATTTAAATACTCTTTAATACATTCTCAGAGCAATTCTACTTTCTATAATAGCAATAAAATTAAGCCAAAATAACCTGCTTTATTAGATTTATCTCAAATAACAACTTATCTGTTCTATTTGGCCAGAATTGTGAGTTTGTTATTGTAGCATTTTCTCAGTGTTACATATATTTGCAGTGGATGTTTTCCAATATATTCTTGGGTTCATATTATTAGTACAGTGTTACTCAATTTATAAGCAAATTAAGAATTAATTATTTACATTTTATTTCAACAACAGTCTTGTAGACCTGTAGCATGAGTTATAGTAGCCAAGATAGGAAAATCCTACAACATTTTGTCATATTATTAATTACCAAATATCATTCATACCCAACACTAAACAAATCCTTTCTTTATGCATTATTACATTATAAATTGCATATTTTATTGCAGTATAATCTGTCCCATATCTCCATAAAATATATCTTTGCCAGTGAACTTTTAGGCAGGTGTGATGTATAGTGGGTAAGAGTGTGACTTTTGGAGTAAGGTAGAGTGGCTTTGTATCAAGGCTACACAAACACTAGCTGTATGATCTTGATGAGTTAAAATTTCTTTAAGTCTTAGCTTCTTCGTAACTAAGATGTTCATACAATGAAACCTATTTTTTTTTTTTGAGACAGAGCCTCAAGCTGTCACCCTGGATAGAGTGCTATGGCATCAAAGCTCACAGCAACCTCCAATTCCTGGGCTCAAGCGAGTCTCTTGCCTCTGCCTCCCAAGTAGCTGGGACTATAGGCGCCCGCCATAACGCCCGGCCATTTTTTGGTTGTAGCCGTCATTGTTGTTTGGCAGGCCTGGGCTGGATTCGAACCCACCAGCTCAGGTGTACGTGGCTGGTGCCTTAGCCCGTTGAGCCACAGGCGCCGAGTCACAGTAAAACCTATTTACAGGGCTGTTTTTGAGGAAAAAAAAGAAATAATGCATATGAAGCCCTCGGTAAAATTCCTTCCATAAGGTCTCCATAAATGTTGGTTTTTAGTATTTATGTTGCTTTGACAAAGTTGAGGTGAAGAGGCATGTGAAATTCCTTTTTCTATGTTTGAACTTACAGATTTTTGGTGATAATATAATTTGTATATGTTTCATATAAAATTAGGTTTAGCTGTGAGTTACTGAGAACTAAAATTACGGTGGCCTTAAAAACAGATAAAATTTTCCTTTTTTGTATTAGAAAGTAGGCTGACCAGGGCTGATGTGACTTTTCTACTCCAAAAAGTTTCCAGGAATCCATAATCTTTATGGTTTGTCCTTGCATCATCTTAATGCTGTGGCCATTATCCTCCTGATTCAGAACATTAGGGACAGCTCCAGTCACTAAGTTTACATCTTAAGAAGCACAGTGGAGGAAGAATATGGATGGGGGGAAGCAAAGGGTGTCAGCCAGTGGCCCCTAAAGGAGGTCTCCAGAAGCTGTCACGTGATACCTCTATGTATATTCCATTGTTTAGAATTTAGACACATGTTCAAACCTAGCTGTGATGCAAGATAGAAAGTGCATTCTTCGTTCTGAATGGACACATGCTCAGCTGAGAATTACAAACCTTATTACTAGGAAAGAATTGGAAGAATGGATGCTGGGCCCACTGGCACATACCTCCCACATATGCCACTTGTTTATTAAACTGACTGAACTCATTCTGGTACAAACATGAATGATTGATTTGTCCAACAACTTCCATCAACTTTTCTCTGCCAGGCCACCATTTTCTTTTGGGTGCCAACTCCCCTAATGATATTTGAGTCTGATTCCTTTTGCTTTGGGCCAACCAGAACAGCCTTGCTCTGATTTTGAGTCCTAGTCCTCTTAAGTTTAAAACATTATCTTAGTCTGTGCTTGCTGCTATAATAAAATACCTGAAGACCTGGTAATTTATAAGCAAGGGAGATGTATTTCTCACAGTTCTAAAAGTTGGAAAGTCTGCAATCAAGGTGCTGGTAGATTCAGTGTCTGGCATGAGCTCCCTCTCCACTTCCATGATGCCACCTTCTCACTGCACCCTCTGCAGGGGATGAATGCTGTATACAAGAGACAAGAAGGGGTGAGCCCTCTCCCTCAAATCCTTTTATAAGGACATTATCTTTTTCACAAAGGTGGAGTGCTCATGACTTATGAGAAGGCTCCAGCTTCTAGTAACACCACCATGGTTAATTAGGTTCCAACATATGAATTTTAGAGGGTCACATACATTCAAACCATAGGAGACACCTATCTAATGTTTAATTCAAAGCTCTCTTCCCTCTCTTCCGCATTTATGTTAGACTAATGGGTCCAGGGGCCTGAAGGAAAATGGTGAGAAAGAAAAAATACTTTGTATCTGGGGCAGCACCTGTGGCTCAGTGAGTAAGGTGCCAGCCCCATATACTGAGGGTGGCGGGTTAGAACCTGGCCCCAGCCAAACTGCAACAACAAAAAAATAGCCATGTGCTCTCTTCGGCAGCAGACATACTAAATTGGAACAATACAGAGAAGATTAGCATGGCCCCTGTGCAAGGATGACAAGCAAATTTGTGAAGCGTTCCATATTTTTACAACTGAGCTGGTGGGTTCGAATTCAGCCCCGGCCCGCCAGGCAACAATGATGGCTGCAACCAAAAAATGGCCGGGCATTGTGGTGGGGGCCTGTGGTCCCTGCTACTTGGGAGGCAGAGGCAAGAGACTCGCTTGAGCCCAGGAATGGGAGGTTGCTGTGAGCTGTGATGGCACAGCACTCTATCCAGGGTGACAGCTTGAGGCTCTGCCTCAAAAAAGAAAAAAATAAAATAAAATAGACAGGCGTTGTGGCAAGTGCCTGTAAGTTCTAGCTACTTGGGAGGCTGAGGCAAGAGAATCACCTCAGCCCAAGAGCTGGAGTTTGCTGTGAGCTGTGATGCCACAGCGCTCTACCGAGGGCGACAAAGTGAGACTCTGTCTATAAAAAAAAAAACAAAACTTTGTATCTGAGAGATGTGAGCTCCCTTTAATTGTCATTCCCAGAAAGGCCTTGAAACGTGACAGCGTGTGACATCAGTCACATCTCACTCGCTTCTTGAGCTAAATAATTACTTCTTGTGGCCACTTGCTATGTGGGCTCTGGGCAAATGGATGCCAATAACCATAAAATGCTATAGGATAGACAGCATAATTCCTGCCCTGTTGTTCAACAATCTATACACAATTTCTAATCAGGATTACTTCTTGAACTAATGAGAATACCAATCAAACAACTCTGTGTTAGCTCACTTTTGTCCCCTTTGCCTTTAAAAATCTGCTTGTAGCAAAGGCTAAACAGAGAACTCCCCAAGGCAACTTGGAAGTGTGTCCTGGGCTGCAGTCCCTAACCTTGGCTCCAAAAGTCTCTCTGTTAATTTTGCCTCAGTTTCTTTTTTTTAAGATCCACAGGGGTGACTGCTATCACTCTTTCTTTCCATCTCCCTCCTTTTTCCTCCTGCTTGCCTCCCTAAGACTGAGGGATACAGATGGTGGCATTTCCTCATCTTTCTTTTGGCCATCCTCACTGCTCTGGCTAGTTGATTGGAGGGCTGATAAGAGTGATGGAAATGCAGATGAGGCTGCATCCCAGGTGCTCTGTTGGCATTGGTAGCCCTTTGTAAGTCATGAGGCCATCTGCCCTGCATGGGCCCCTATTCAGGGTGCACAGCCAATTGTGGAAGTCATCCTCGAATTCCTCAGGGAATAAGACCTGAGGCATTGTCCATGGGGTGATCATTATTTTTATTTATTTATTTATTTTTTTGAGACAGAGCCTCAAGTTGTTGCCCTGGGGAGAGTGCTGTAGCATCACAGCTCACAGCAACCTCCAACTCGCGGGCTTAGGCGATTCTCCTGCCTCCACCTCCCAGTAGCTGGGACTACGGGCACCGGCCACAACACCTGGCTATTTTTTGGTTGCAGCTGTCATTGTTGTTTGGTGGACCTGGGCTGGATTCTAACCTGCCTGCTCAGGTGTATGTGGCTGGCGCCTTAGCCGCTTGAGCCACAGATGCCAAGCCGGGGTGATCATTATTGAGGCCGGGGATCATCCGTGCCTCTCCCCCAACTGGCTGTGCCTCTGTGCCTTGCTCCTTAATGCTCTTTCTATTGTTCTGGGAGCAGGTCAATAAACCCAATGGTCTTAGACTCCTTAACATTAAAGCGAGGGCAACATCTCTCTCTCTCTCTCTCTCTTTCTCTTTCTTTCCTTTCTTGTCTCACTATGTCACCCTTGGTAGATGCTGCGGCATCACAGCTCACAGCAACCTCAAACTCTTGGGCTTAAGGGCTTCTCTTGTTTTAACCTCTCAAGTAACTGGGACTCCACATGCCCAGCTACTTTTTGGTTGTAGTTGTCGTTGTTGTTTGGCAGGCCTGGGCTGGGTATGAACCCACCAGCTCCGGTGTATGTGGCTGGTGCCTTAGCCGCTGAGCTACAGGCACTGAGCCATCCGTTTTTTCCCTCATTGTGGGTACACATGCACACACATACACATTGCCATTTTCGCTCTTTTTGAGTTACAATTCTGTAACCTTAATTATTATTACAATGTTGTGCAATCATCACTACTACCTATTTCCAAAACCTATTCATTGCCCAAACAGCACCTCTTTACCCATTAAATAATGACACCCCATTTTCCTGACCCCAGCCTCCAATAACTTCAAATCTACTTGATGTCTTTGTGAATTCGTTTATTGTAAGATATTTCATATAAGTGAAATCATACAATGTTTGTCCTTTTTGTCTGGCTTATTTCACTTAGCATACTGTTTTCAAGGTTCATCTATGTTGTAGCATGTAATGCAAAATTCACTCCTTTTTTATGACTGAATAATATTCCACCATGTGTTTATATCACATTTTGCTTATCCACATCTTTTACTTACTGTGAATAACGCTGCAAAGGACATTGGCATACAAGTATTTGTTGGAGTTCCTGTTTTTAATTCTTTTGGGTATACACCTAGGAGTGGAATTGCTTTGTTATGTGGTACATTTGTGTGTATGTGTGTGTGTGTTTTAAGAACTGTCAGATTGTTGTCCACTATGTGTACCACTTTACACCCCCATTGGCGATATACAAGGGTTCTAATTTATTGACATCCTTAACCAACACTTATTTTCCACTTTTAAATTTTTGAGACAGTCTCACTCTGTCTCCAGGGGTAGAGTGCAGTGGCATCATCATATCTCACAGGAAGGTCAAAGTCCTGGGGTAGAGTCATCCTCCTGCCTTAGTGTCCTAAGTAGCTGGGGCTATCTGTGCTCACCATCCTGTTTGACTAATTTTTCTATTTTGGGTAGAGATGGGGGGGTCACATTCTTGCTCAGGCTGGTCTCAAACTCCTGACCTCAAGTGATCCTCTTGATTTAGTCCCACCCCCCAAGGCTAGGATGACAGGCATGAGCCACTCTGCCTATCCTGTAGGTATGAGATTGTATCCCACTGTGGTTTTGATTTGCATTTTCCTGATGACAAGTGGTCTTGAGAACCTTTTCATGTACTCGTTGGCCATTTGTATATCTTTGGAGAAATATCTGTCCATTCAAGTCCTTTATCCATTTTTGAATTGAGTTTTCTTATTTTTCTCCCCCTTTCTCCCCTCCCCAGCTATCACAGAAAGAGAAGAAAGGGAAGAACTTATCTTCATTTTCTCTCTTTTGGCTGTTTGTTAGTCAATCAATTCAGGCTCTCTTGTGCCCGTGGGCAGAGGGTCATGATGTGAGGCTCACAGCAAGAAAAAGGCTTTAAAAACTATGTTCCTACTAATCTCCTCTAAAGAGATTAAAAATATCTCAATCAGATCTTGCACAAACCTATTTCATTAGTTCATACAATAATTCAGTCTTAGAACAAGAAGAGACTCTTGAGTTCATCAGGTCCAAGTATACCATGTTACTGGTAAGGTATCTCGGGTCCTATGAGGTGAAGGAATTTTGCCTACTAATTTTCCAGCTTAGAACTGATTTTTAAAAAAATGTCTGATTTATGTGTCACTATGACTTGCTGCAAAAGTATACCAGTGTACCTACTTTTTTTTTTTTTTTGTAATCTGGAAGAGGAAAACATTACGAATATGACCTATTTCTGTTTTTCCTTCTCCATGTGATAGAGGCAGATTCTAGGTAAAAATATCTGGCCAGCTCTCATCTATGGATTGTTTCTAGACTTTGGGGGATCAGGCTGTTATACTAAATGAATATAGATGAGCATTATGCCTGCTAATGCTCCACACTTGCTGAAGTGGTATCACAATCTTCCAAGATCCTGACCCTCTGTGATCATGTGTTGTTATTCCCATTAGATGGCTGAGGATCTGCCCAAGGTCATCAGTAAACTGGTGGAAGCTTTTGGTGCAGAGCACAGGCCCTTGTCTCTGTGAAGGCGATTTGGCTGTGATACCTGTCACTCTACTGATTACCGGTAGCATACACTACAGAGAACTCAGATTCATTTCTCAACCCTGTTCCTGATTGGCTGTTACCTGTGGCAAGTCAATTTCCATTTCCATTTCTCAGTTTCCTCATCTGTAAAATGGAGATAAAAATAGCATTCATCTATGCAGTTTTTGTGGTACTCAAAACAGAAAATGGGATGAAAGTCCTTTGTGACTATAGAGAGTTCCACAAATGTTAATGATTACTGTTATCTGACTGTCAAGGTAGGGGGTCACTGTGTATTGTAAATAAGACTTTGTATGGTTTAATGGGTTTAGGGGCTTATACAGATCTTCAAAGGGCTCCTGCCTAGTAAAGGACAGATGTGCTCTTCATCCTCTGGTTTTATCCTAACCCTCAGCCATTGTTATTCAGCATTCAACAGACATAACAAGCTAAGTCTTCTTGAAATATTCCTCACTTTGTAAATATAGCTTAGTTTTTGCAGTTCTTTTACCCGGGGAAAGATGCAACATTTGCTCATTTCACCTAGCATTTGAAGGGTCAGTTGTGAAAATCTGAAAATCCTTCCAACACTCAAATCCAGTCACGATGCTCCTATTATTAAAACCTTTTTACTCCCAGTGGTTCACAGGATAAAGTCCAAATGCCACAGCTGCAATTTTTTTTTCTATCCATGTGGACCATAAATATGTATATGGATGAATTAATCAACCTTCTATCATTAATGTACCTGCCTCTCCTGAACATCCAGCCCCAGTCTGACCTTACACCCTAGTCCTGCCTCCTTCCCCACCGACCCTGGCTGCCTCTCACCCAGAAATGGAAGCACAAACGCCTGCCTGTCATGCTATTTTCTGTTTGCATGTGCTGGCTACTGTCATTGCTTCTCACCTTCACATTGACCCTCTAAGACCCCACTCACAAGCTGCCTTCTCTGTGAGATCATCTCTGACCTCATCTAGCCCACAGGGAGGTTTAATCATTCCTTCTCTGTCAGGAAAAAATCATTTTTCTTATGATTCAGTCTTTTGTTCTGTTTCATTTGCAATTTTGTCTGCCATCAGTCGGCAGGTGTTTTGAGGGCTGGGTCAGAATTGTGTACTTCTCAGCATCTCTACATCCCAGTGCCCAATGCCGGGTGTAAGAACAGCAGATGCTAAGTGCACTACAGAAATGTTTGTTGAAGACCATAGGGCAAGACACAGTGCTAAGAGAAACAGGAATCTGTTTGTACTGTCTGGTTTGAAACTCACTTATAATCCCTATATGTCGCACTAGGCCGTGATGACTTTGAGTCTTCCATTCCCTTCTCTCCAAGGTTAAAAATATTTCACCATCCTCCAGTCGTTAATTAGACATGAAATTAGACAATAAAACAAGGCCTTGCTTTAACGTTCCACCCTCCAGGACTCTCTTTTAGCTAATCAGCTCATGGGCTGAAGAGCCAGAGCCTGCCATGCTGGTCCCCGCTCCTTACCCCTCTAACAAGCTGTGTGACGGCAGCCAATTTCTCCTAGTCCCTGGGCTTCAGGTTTGGGAATGTCTCAGACTTGATATTCTTGGGATCTCTCTCAGTTCTGAACATTTCTCTTCGACATAGGTGATGCTAGGAAAGCTTAGTGAGGTAAATGTAAGGGAAATACATTTCAGCTGGGGCAAAAGACAGACCGGCAGGAGATGGGTGGAGAGCTGGGTAGCACGTGTTTCAGCACAATAACCCCAGTGCTCCCTTGGAAATTAGAGCATCATGTTGTTGTTTAATCATTTCTCCCAGGATACAGTAAATCCTCCAAGCTCAAAATGCAATACTTTCTTCAGAATCGTATTCCCCCTCCCCCACAATGCTCCCTAACACGGAAACATCTTCCTCAAATCTGGTCACGTAATTCTTTAGAATATTCCCCCTTTGAATTCTTGTGCAGTCTTTTTTCTGCACCTCCCCAGAATTTCAACAAGTTACTGCCAGTGAGATCAGAATGGGAAACGACAGAAGGGTCAGGTGAATTCAAGCATGCAGTTGGATGAGAGCAGAAGAGCCAGAGGAGAGGACTAGGAAGGGCAGGATGGGTGAGAGCTCTGGACTGAGAGGGGGTCGTGGACCAAGCGGGAGCCTTAGGGACTGGACACATGTAGGAGTTTCACCGCAAACCTTTTTTTTTTTTTTTTTTAATAATTTTATTGAATCATAATTATGTACATTGGTGCAATCACAGGGCACGATTCATATACATTCAGAAATATTTTAATCATACTGTTACAGATATCCTTCATGGCATGGAAGGAGAGTGTTGAAAGAAAATACGAAGATTGCACATTAGCACACAAGTGAGGACAAGAGGAACTTAAAAGCACTAAGGGAAATATTTTACAAAAGGCATTTGTATTAACTCTGACATGTCTTTTGTTAAGTGGAAAGTAGACATTTTATTGGAGGACTAGCTATTAATAACGTTTTTAGATAAATCCTAATATTGTTGCTTCAGCAGTGGCAAAGTCTAACACCCAACCCAACCTGAGAAGGCCACCATCGAAACAGGGCTAAGAGGAACAGTATTTTATTTTATGACAATGAAAGTGAAGATGGAAGGAAAACAGTTTAAGGGAAAAGAATAAAAAACGAAAAGAGGACACAAAACGTCTGCTATGGAGGTGGCTATGGACCTCGGGGCAGGGCTTCCTTCCTGATTTCCTATCTCAACTGGTTCTTTACGTAATGAGAACAGGATAACGCTGGGTAGTCAGAAAAATGTTACTCAAAATTCAACTAAAGATAAGTAACAGCAGAGATATATCCAGTCCCTCGGCAAACTACTGATGTTGCATAGCAACAACTGCCTAGTTTTATTTCTGTCACACTATTGCCATAAGGAAGCTTTGAAATTAAGTTTTTTTAAAAAAAAAAATTGAAACAAACAAGGTAGCATACCTCACTGCACCCATCCAAGTCACTTGCCTCCTTCTCAAATTAGAAAGGCAGTCTCCCAAAGGAAGAGAGTTAAGGTAGTAGAAATGGAAACAAAGATGTATTGGATCTCTACTAATTTGTTTTCCACGGTATGTCGTTTAATCCTGACAATAATAACCATTGGCAAGGCGATGTAGGTTTGGCTCCCATTTTGCAGATGGGGAAACAAAATTAGAGATATTGAGCAACTTGGCCAAGGTCACCTGGCTGGTAAGGGGTTAGTTGGGACTTCAAGCTTTCCCCCAACCTTTTTGTTGTTGTTGGCTGACATATAACCTAGTGCTTTCCCCATCACTCTACACTACAGTGAGACCCGTGGAACTGCACTCAGCTGGCTGGAGCAACTGTGCTCACCCCTTCTGGAGGTATGTGAGATCGCGTTTGTAATAGGCTGGTCATACTTCCAGAATGACGCCTGGAAGAATTTGGAACCATGTCTTACCCAATGGGCTATTTGTTTTATTGGACAAATCTGCTTGGGAAAATCTGAACTTATGACTAACCTAACGCAAGAAACTGAGTGAATGGCAAAGGGAAGAACCTATGAAAACACAAGAGCTCTCCGGGGCTCTTGTGACCTGACTTACCTGAGAGGCGTCACTACCAAATTCCTAGGATTGGTATTTAGAAGTTATTCAAGCAGTAAGTTTTAACTTTAATCTTAATGTCTTTTCTGTGCAGCTGTTTCAGCATCTATTAAGTAGGAATGATAGAACCAAACACACAGAACCCAAGTTGCAGACATTTTTGGGATTGCCTGTGCTCATGACTCAGGGGTGTGTCATAGAAAGGTCCCGCCTCTGCTCATTGCCCATATGGTTCTTACATAGAGGAAGAATTCAATTCACCCAGTTCCCCGGGCATCTATTTGTCGGTCCAGTGAGCTGACTACCAAGGATACAGGGTTGTCTTACCCCGACCCCTCTCCTCAAAAAAGTCTTCAGTCTAACTAAGCAGATAAATGTTAGACTAAGAGTTAATAGGGCGTGATAGACAAGTGTAGGCCTAAAGAATAACAGGGCCACAACAATCCTTGTCATCCAGTCTGGCTTATCAGAAAAGCTTTTAATGACATAGACCCACTTGATTATATTAATGCAGGCCTTGGGATCCTTATGAACTGCCATACACAGTTCAGTAAGCCTGGAGTACAGATTGTGGGGGTAGGGGGAAGAGGAGGGAGATGAAGTTGGAGAGAAATGCAGGCATGAGTGTTGGTGTGGTGTGTGGTTGTGCTGCCTGTCAGGGAGAGGTGTTCCTGCCATGGGTGATGGGAACCGCAGACATGTATAAGCAGGTGAAGGGACTTGCTAAGTTTTGTGCTTTAGGGAGTCGGACCGGGTGGCAGTTAGGGAGGAGTACAGATGGGCAGGATTAAATTCAGAAAGATCTTGAAAACATTGAATCAAACAAATTTGAAGAGATTTCTTTGCTAGGGGTCTCTGAAAAATATTTTAATGGGCAAATGATTACGGTGAAATGGATTCATTGTGAGTATTTTTCCTTTGCCACTCCAGATCCACTTCCTATCCTTCTGTACCCTGACTTTTTTTTTTTTTTTGAGACAGAACCTCAAGCTGTCACCTGGGTAAAGAGCCATGGCATCACAGCTCACAACAACCTCCAGCTTCCAGCTCCTGGACTCAAGTGATTCTCCTGCCTCCACCTCCCAAGTACCTGGGACTACAGGCACCCACCATTACACCCGGCTGTTTTTTGGTTGCAGCCACCATTGTTGTTTGGCGGCCCCCGGGCTGGATTAGGTGTATGTGGCTTGCACCTTAGCCACTTGAGCCACAGGCGCAGAGCCAGTACCTTGATTCTTAAGAGGTTGACATTCTGGAAATATCTCCACTTGATTTCTTTGTCCTCTGGCTTCTTATTGCATCCAGCTTATAGTGGGCACCAGCAGGAGATCAGAGGAAGGGAAGAGAGAGAAGAAATTTAACCCCCCTCCAACTGAGTCAGTGCCTTTACCTGAGGTCACCGTTCTTGCTACGAGGCCCCTTTTCTCTTTTGTTTGTTTATATATTTATTATTATTTTTGTCTTTGTAATTAACACATAAAATTGTATTTATTGTGTACAACATATTGCTTTGAAATATATATACATTGTGAGATGGCTAAACTGAGCTAATTAACATACTCAATGCATCGCCTCACATACTTATTTTTTGTAGTGAAATGGGAGGTCCCTCTTCTGTAGCTACAATTCACTCTGGGTTATACAATGTTGTTCTCTTCTTCCTATCTTTTCAGACCTAGCAGTGGTAGTAGCTTCTTGTTGCTGCTATTGAGGGGAGCATCAGCATCCCTTGCTGGCTCCCAAGGCCTGCCCACACCTTTGTAAATAGTTCCTTTATTCAAGTCTCCTCAGCTACCACCTCGATGTGTGTGTTCATTTTCCTGCTCGGATGCCGACTGATACAATTGTGGAACACTTCCCTTGAGAAACCTGTCTTGGTTTGATCTAGAACAGAGACAAAGATCTTTGAGTTTAAACCAAGACTGCATAGTAAACATGACAGTGAGGACACAGAGATGCCAGATCAATAGTCTAGTGACCAATTGGAGGATGAGGAGGACAAAGAGGAAGAGGGAGTCTAGAATGGCTCTTGGGCTTTGGGCCCAAGTGGATAGATGGTGGTGTCATTCACAGAATCACAGAATACAGATGGAAGGGCAGGTGCTACAGAGAAAGCAAAGACTATCCCATGGGACACAGTATATTTAAGGTGCTATGGGGCCTCTAGGGATAAAAAGGGGCTCCTGCTGACTTAACCTACATAGCTCAAGTATTTTTTCTATTATCACTTAGAATTTGCCCTATTTGCTTTTGCCAGTCCTTTCCTCAAAATCTTCTATGAAAATAAGCATATGGTTGGGTGGGGAAATAGTTTTTGATACCTTTATTGTGACTTTGTAATAGGAAAGCCAGCTAGCTGAAAATATTTGGAAGCTAGAGCCATATTGAGCTTCTTAAAATACCCGTATTTGTCTCTACTCTCTACCAAGCTAAACCAGAGTCCTTTTAAGCCAGGCGAGGAAAACCCCTTAGTTACCAGCCAGTCCAGCACTGCTGAGCTCCCATGCTGGACAGCATGCTGTCCTTCTTTGTCACAAGGTGGCCGTTCTGCCCAGCTGACCCTGTGTGAATCCTCCTCCCTCTTACACCTCAGTTCTCACCTCTGATGCAACCTTACCTCAAAAATCCTCAACAACTATAGAGCAATAAATATTCTTAACTATAGTGTAATAAAAATTCTTTAATCTGGGTGTCACCTGGGGCTCAGTGAGTAGGGCGCCGGCCCCATACATTGAGGATGGTGGGTTTGAACCCCACCCCGGCCAAACTGCAACAAAAAAAAGCTGGGCGTTGTGGCAGGTGCCTATAGTTCTGGCTACTCGGGAGGTTGAGGCAAAGCAATCACCTAAGCCCAAGAGTTTGAGGTTGCTGTGAGCTCTGACACCAAGTAGTCTACCGAGGGCGATAAAGTGAGACTCAGATTTCTCTGCCTGAGGGTGGGATGTGATTTTACTAGGAAACACTGGATTTCTCTTATTATTTCATTTTTTAGATTCTTTAAAAATGCTTATTGCATATACATACTGTTCCTATACTGATTTTATTGCAATTTTCCAACGTATTTGTTTTTCATTACTGATTAGATTCCTTAATCCCAGTGTTTTGTATCTTGCAAACCTATGGTTGAACAGTTGTCAAAAAAAAATACTT
Source organism: Arctocebus calabarensis (assembly GCA_963573935.1). NCBI lineage: Eukaryota > Metazoa > Chordata > Mammalia > Primates > Lorisidae > Arctocebus > Arctocebus calabarensis. The sequence continues at coordinate 21,084 of CAUYON010068902.1, forward strand.
GTTGAGTAAATAAATGAATATATTGGTAAGTACTAATCACAGATAGAGAGCTCACCTGGAGTTGGAAGACTTAAAGCAAGCACCCCAGCATACCCTTAAGGACAGCTTTGGTTTCTTTTAATCTTCGTTCAGCTAATTATCTCAAGGTCAGTGAAGCTTGAGAGTAGGGAAAAGATTATTATAAAGGATGAGGTTGTGTTCAGTAGGTTAGTGCAGAGGCTCTGCTACTTGCTTGTTGCAGAATCTTGAGCAAATTACTTAATCCACTCGAACTTTATGTCTTTATGAAATTAATCCATTATGGGAGTCAGCACAGTATAGTGAAACAAACATAAGTCAAAAGACGGTTCTTGTCCATGATCTATTGTCAGTGGGTACCATCTTAATCTCTTTAAGCTGCAGTTCTAAAATTCTATGTATATTAACTCTTAAACAAAAACCATGCATGTGTATACGTGCAAGTGTGTATGTGTGAGGTACTTGGGCTAGTTATTTGTTAATGTATAATAGATTGCCCAAAGATTTAGCAGCTTAAAAGAACAGTTTATGATCTCACACAGTTTGTGAAGGTCAGGAGTCAGAATGGCTTGGCTGAGAGGTCCTGGGTGAGGGGTTCCTTACAAGGTTGCAGCCAAACTTTTGGCCCAGGGCTATAGTCATCTCAAGGTTCCACTGGGGGCTGGGAAACCTTGAGTTTCCAAGCTCACTCATGTGATTGTTGGCAGGACTCAGTCTTCCAGTTCTTCCCCACAAGGCTTCTCACAACAGAGCAGTTGGCTTCCCCCAGAATAAGAGGTCCAATAGAGATACAGATCCAGACAGATGGGAGTGGGCGTCAAGATCAAGACTGCAATGTTATAATCTAATACTTTTGGAAATGACCTACCACCATCATTTCTTCTGAATGTAGTTGGTCATACAGACCAGTCCTGGTACAGTGTGGGAGCAAATTACATAAGAAGGTGAATACCCCAAACAGGAAACACTGGGACCCTCTTAGAGGTGCTACCACAGTGCTTACCAGCCAAATTGACAATATTCTCATGTTTTATTCCTACCCTTCCTCATCTTATTTGACTGTTTTCCCTGAGGGTATAAATTCCTGATTGTATCCCATGTGATTGGCACATGCTATGTATTTGCTCAGTTTTTGTTGAAATGGAATAAATGAACGAATACTATACTTTACCCATGTTTTAGCCTTACCATTATTTCTTACAGAGCTTCTAATATACCTCATCTCTTTAAAGATATGGAAACCAAGGTCCACAGAGGTTTCCTTACTTGTTAGCAGTGCAGCTAAGCCTAGAATCTGGCTCTAAACTCCCCATCCTCTGTACTTTTTATTTTATTTTTTCTTAACTCAACAGACTTTGTAACTTGGAATTATCCTTGACACAGAATTTAGTAGCTCTGTTAATAAATCATCTCTGCAGCTCTGCCTTTGTGCTATTGCCTTAGTTCCACTTCTATTGAAATATTCAGTAATGCTTTCATCTGATTTTCCTTCTACATTATAATTTTCTCTTTCTGTTCACCTTCCAGTTTCCTGGCCCTACCTAACCCTAAATATATTGAATGGCCACAGTTTCATGGATATTAAGTTCTAAAATCAACCTACACTGTCATCTTCCATGCTCTGTTTATTTTTAATTCTTGTGATACAGTTAATAATTGTGTATCCAAATGGCTTCTCTTTTAAAAGGAAAATGCAAAAATCCTTTTGCAATAGGTTTTGAATTTATAGACCTCATTTTTGCTTTATTTTCTCCCTTTCTGTTCCTATCTATTACTAGCCTCATTAAAAGAAATTTATATGAGATCTCAGCATTTTTAAAGCGAAGATGTCTCTTCTATACATACGTATCTGAAGAGGTCTCCTTCACTTTTCCTCTCTCTTTTTTTGAGACAGAGTCTCACTATGTCACCCTTAGTAGAAGGCCGTTACAGCTCACAGCAACCTCAAACTCTTGGGATTAAGTGATTCTCTTGCCTCAGCCTCCCAAGTAGTTGGAACTACAGGCACCTGCCAGAAAGCCTGACTATCTTTTTGTTCCAGTTGTCATTGTTGTTTATCAGGCCTAGGGCGGGTTTGAACCTGCCAGCCCTGGTGTATGTGGCTGGTGCCCTTGCTGCTGAGCTACAAGTGCTGAGCCATTTCTTCTTGATGATAGCACTTTGCATATAAAGCTTTTATAGCACGGACCTCATTGCATGACTGTTCACATGTCTGTCTCCTCTGCTAGACAGAGCACTTTGATGAAAGACATTGCGTCTCACTCATTTTTGTGCACTCTGATATCCCACAGTACAGCCCCTAGGAGGCCCTCCATTTGTATTTGCCAAGTTAAAGCAACTAACTCTTCATGTCATTTCAAATACAGCAAACAAAGCTATTGTCTTAGTGATAGTGATAGTTCTAGTTCTAATCTGTGAGCACCAGTTGGTGCAAAGAGGAGAAGCAGAAAAATGCCTTTTTTTCTCTCTTACTCTAGATTTCTGCTCTTCTCTTTTTCTCATGTATATTTCTTGAGTGCATACACAAAGCTGGAAATTGGCCATGAGGCTGCCATTGGTTATTCTGCTTTGGTGACCAGAACAGCCTGGAAGGTCACTCTACTGCATTCAGCATTATCAGGTGGAAGGACTGCGGGTCTTTTGCCCAGCAGAGGGCGCTGGGCTGGCAGCCTCCTCCCTGAATGGATAGTCATTTCTGAACCATTCTAAACTTAGCTAGCTGCTGGTTTTTAAATTTTGTTTTGTTTTTCTGGTTTGCAAAACAGTGCGACCCATATAATGGGTGATGAATATTTGCCATTTAAGTTAAAGATCCAAATTATCCAAACAGTTTTTGAGAATTTAATTTTTTCCCCTTAAATCCTCATGTGGAACTAAGAAGGACTCAGGTGACGTTAGGAAACAGGATTGAATGGTGACTGCTCTCCTTTCTTTTGTATCAAGAGGATATGCTTGCTGCTTTTTTATTCTGATGGCTGAGTCTTCATCCTCATTTAGGCCACCCACAGAGCAGGAGTGGATGTGGGGTCCTAGGAAGTGGTTGTCCGGCACTGAAGATTTTGTTTGGGCACAGTAATGACAGTTTATCTCTCTGGGCTTCAGAAGAACCTGGCTCGAGGCTGAGTCCAGGTGAGAGGTATGGACTGGATGTGGTTCTCCAAAAGGGCCTTTGTGACTCACATCACTAGTCCCAGGCACATCCCAGGCCTTTCCAACATGACATGTGTGTCTGTGCAATGACCTACCTGTGACTAACCTATTATCACTGATGCCCCCTGGGTAAACCCAGTAGCCAGCGCAGGACTCTCAGTCTTTCATTTGTACTTTGGAATTCTGCCTTGCTATTCCTGAGAATTGCCCTGGGGTGGACACCAGATCCTTACCCCTTGGCTTCTCAGAAATTACTCTCTAGTTTTATTTAGGCCTTATGAAGCAGAAGCTGATGGAGCTGCCTAATGCTTCTTAACATTCAGTATTATTATATTTATAATGTTATTCAATTTAAAAATAAATGTATTTTCTACTTTGCAACCCTTCTGTTCTCTTTCATTCAGCTGTTTAATAATGTTAAATGCTTAGAACCCAGATTAGAAATCCTTATAATGGGCTCTGATTAAACCCCAATAAAAGCACAGTCAGGAAAATTCCTAATATAAGGCATGCTAACTAACTCTTGGGAGCTCAATTTGTATTTTGGAAGGCTAAAACTAATTTGAGGATTCTGTCTTAAACTAAAAAAGCTTTATTGGCACTTTTGGAAAATAGTGTTAATAAATGAAATGAAAAACTAAAACTGGGTAGTTTTATCCATTCATTTATTTATTACTTTTACTCTGACTACTTTCAAAACATGACTTGAGACAATGTATCCTAATTCTTCTAAGAGCACTGAGTTAAATATGCAAAGATAAGGACATAGCAATGAAGGATATTGCATTTTTATTCCAGAAAGCTGATATTAAGTAAAGGAACTGTCCATTATTATTATTTTTTTTACCGTTTTTTTGTAGAGATAGAGTTTCACTTTATCACCCTCAATAGAGTGTCATGGTGTTACCCAGCTCACAGCAACCTCCAACTCCTGGGCCTAGGCGATTCTCCTCCCTCAGCCTCCTAAGCAGCTGAGACTACAGGCGCCCGCCACCACGCCTGGCTATTTTTTTGTTGCAATTTGGCTGGGGCTGGGTTTGAACCTGCCACCCTTGGTACATGGGGCTGGTGCTCTACCCACTGAGCCATAGGTGCTGCCTTTTTTTTTTTTTTTTTTTTTTGAGATGAGGCCTCACTTTATTTATTGCCTGGGCTAGAGTGTAGTGGCATCATCATAGTTCACTGCAACCTCAAACTCCTGGAGATCATCCTGCATCAGTTTACTGAGTACCTGAGACAACATACCTGATATCTTTTCTACTTTTTGTAGAGAAAGATTTTTTGTTTTTTAGGGGACTACAGGTGCCTGCCACAATCCTGGCTATTTTTTGTTGCAATTTGGCCTGGGCCGGGTTTGAACCCACCACCCTTGGTATATGGGACCGGCACCCTACTCACTGAGCCCCAGGTGCTGCCCTATGTAGAGAAAGATTTTTAATCTTGCTCAGGCCAACTCCTAGCCTTAAGTGATACTCCTGCCTTGGACTGCCAAAGTACTAGGATTACAAATACGAGCCATTGCACTTAGTTACAAATGTCTATTTTTAAGTCCAAGACTTAATTCTGGGTTTTCCCATAGTTGAGGAAAAAAGGGGAGCATGTTGGATTATGTAGTTTTCATATCTAGTATGAGTAAGGATATTGAACAAAAGTTTTACTGGCGTTGAACTCCAAAAAAAAATTTGTATTGTGAGTGTTTGGGGATGTTGGTCAAAATAGTGGACATATCGCCAACAAAATCAGATTTTTTTTGTTTTTGAGACAGGCTCTCACTCTGTCTCTTGGGCTAACCTTCAGTGGCCTCATTACAGTTCACAGCAACCTCAAATTCTTGGGCTCAAGCAATCCTCTTACCTCAGCCTCCCAAATAGCTGGGACTACAGGTGTATACCACCATACCTGCCCAATTTTTCCTATTTTTAGTGGAGATGAGCTCTTGCTCTTGCTCAGGCTGGTCTCAAACTCCTGAGCTCAAGTGATACTCCTGCCTCAGCCTCTCAGAGTGCTTAGATACAGGTATTAGCCACCATACCTAGCCAAGATGTTCTTTATTTAACATTATACAAAATTTTGATAGAAAAATGGGGGCATAGTATTAAATCATAGTTTGTGAAGTCATTTCTGTAAAGAACTGGTGCAGTATTCAGGTATATAACTTTCTAGTGAAGTGACATGACATAGCTTAGGAAATTTACAAGAAAAACAAGAAGAATAAAAAGTTAAAATTCCTATAGGCTTTTGTTAGGAAGTTACAAAGAACACTTCAGAATTGAGGTTATTTGAACTCTAGGTGTCTTCTGTCACTTGACATAATATCCATAGGTTTTGGAGATGTGGTGAGTTGATGTCTCTTGATTCATTTTCAAGACCCCAACTTCCTATTCTGATGATGGAATATTCAATTTAGGATAAATGAAAAAAAAAACACTTGTAAAAATGTTAATAAAGCACTTAGAAGACTGCTTGGGACCTAGAAAGCACTCTGGAAGGGTGAGCGCCCTGCCCTGGGGAGACAGTTTGCTGTGGGCCTCAAGAATTCCTGTGCTTTCTTGCTGAGTGTGCCATTTTGTGAGACTTATCCATCTCCTCATACTGATCAGTTTTGCAGTTAGTCACAGGCACCTAAGTAGGTTTAGATGACTACAGTGTGACTTGCTTGGAATGGCTTGCTTCCCTAGGGGGAAGGGGATAAATTTATTTTCTGCTTGCTACAATGTTTTCTGCTTTATCAAAAATTTCTGAGCTCAAGGACTCAGGTGGTTCTTCTTCTTCTTTTTTTTGAGACAAAGCCTCAAGCTGTCACCCTGGATAGAGTGCTGTGCCGTCACAGCTCACAGCAACCTCCAATTCCTGGGCTCAGGCGAGTCTCTTGCCTCCACCTCCCAAGTAGCTGGGACTACAGGTGCCTGCCACAACACTGGCCATTTTTTGGTTGCAGCCGTTGTTGTTTGGTGGACCCGGGCTGGATTTGAACCCGTCAGCTCAGGTGTATGTGGCTGGCGCCTTAGTCACTTGAGCCACAGGCGCCGAGCCAGGTTCTTCTTTTGTAAAGCAGCCTCTGTTTGTGCAGGTAGCACTGGGTCCATCATGTCACCCCTTGGGGGGTAGAGGGACTAATCTAAATATGCTGATGCTCATGTTGCTCACTGAGTAATAAAGCCCTCTGTCCCTGACCTGTAAATCATTTGTTTTCTGTCCTTGAAACTGTGTAGACTACCTCGTTAACTTTCAATTAGGGTAAAATCTCTGACTTTTCTGCTTTTACTGGCCTTCCCCTAAGTCACCACACCCCCATCTTCCTTCCTCTGTAGATTGCCTCCTTGAAGTAGCTCTAAGAGCTGTGTCCTTTAATTAATAAGCTTATTCTGTTTAATTTCTTTACAATCACAATGACCAGGAATCATATTCTTTAGCCTAAGAATGATGACTCACAAAAGAATTCACACTTTGCAAAGAAATGGAATTTACTTAAGTGCCTATCGACCAATGAGCGGATAAAAGAAAATATGATGTGCACACACACACACACACACACAGAGCATAGAGTACTACTCAGGCATGAAAAAGTATGAAATTATTTGTTTTTCAGCAACGTGGATGGAGACCATTATCCTAAAGGAAGTAACTCAGGAACAGAAAAATGAGGGCCCCATGTTCTCACTTTTAAGTATAAGCTAAGTTATGGCTATTTAAGGACATAGAGAATAGCATAATGGACATTGGAAACACAAAAGGAGGAGGTTAAGAGGGGGTGAGGGATGAAAAATTATGTATGGGGTACAATGTACACTGTCCAGGTGATGGACATTAAAAACCCCGAAAGACTACACCACTATACAATATATACATGCAATGAAATTCAACTCAAACTCCCAAATCTATTAAAATAAATAAAAGAAATTTCTATGTACAGGGAAAGCAATAATAGCACACAAATGTCTGGAAATGACGTTTCTCTCTTTGATATGCTGTGGGAGGTCACCAAAGCCAAAACAAACATCAGACTGTCCAAAATTCACCTGAATCATTACAAATAAAGTGAAGCCCCTCTGCCATATTTTGGGGCAAAATACCAACTCAGTTTATGGCTTGAGAAAGCACTCAGTAAGTTTTTTGTTTTTTAAATAATAAAAGAAAATTCTCAGTGGTCAAGAATTGTAACAGTATGAGAATCCCTGGATGGATTATGTAATCTATAAATATTCCTGTCAAAATAATAATAGTAATAATTTAATCATGTATTGATGGGGACTTGGGTTGGTTCCATGTCTTTGCCATTGTGAATTGTGCTGCAATAAATATTTGAGTGCAGGTGTCTTTTTGATAAAATGAACTTTTTCCCTTTGGATAAATACCCAATAGTGGGATTGCTGCATCAAATGGTAGGTCTACTTTCATTTCTTTGAGGTATCTCCATACTACTTTCCAAAGCGGCTGTACAAGTTAGCAGTCCTGCCAACAGTATGTAAATGTTTCTTTCTCTCTGCATCCACATCAGCATCTGTTGTTTTGGGATTTTTTGATAAAAGCCATTCTTGCTGGAGCTAGGGGATATCTCATTGTAGTTTAGACTTGCATTTTCTTTATGATAAAAAAGTTGAGAATTTTGTCATAAGTTTATTGGCCATTAGTCCATCTTCTTTCAAAAAACTTCCCTTCATATCTTTTGCCCACCTTTTTTTTTATTGTTATTAAATCATAACTGTGTACATTGGTGCAATCAAGGAGTACAATGTGCTGGTTTCATATACAATCTGAAATATTTTCATCAAACAGTTTAACATAGCCTTCAGGGCATTTTCTTAGTTATTGTATGAAGACATTTGTATTCTGCATTTAATGAGTTTTGCCTGTACCCTTCTAAGATGCACTGGAGTTGTGGCCCCACCAATTACCCTCCCTCTTCTCTTGCCTCCTCCCTCCCCTCCCTTCCCTTGCCCATTTCCCCATATTCTTGTGCTATAGTTGGGTTATAGTATTCATATGAAAGCTACAAAGTAGCTTCATAGTAGGGCTGAGTACATTGGATACCTTTTCTTCCATTCTAGAGGTACTTTGCTAAGAAGAATATGTTCCAGCTCCATCCATGTAAACATGAAAGAGGTAAAGTCTCCATCTTTCTTTAAGGCTGCATAATATTCCATGGAATACATGTACCATAATTTATTAATCCATTCATAGGTTGATGGGCACTTGCTTTGCCCACCTTTTTAATAGAGTTGATTTTTTTCTAGCTGATTTGCTTAAGTTCCTTATAGATTTTGGTTATCAGCCCTTTATCAGATATATAGCATGCATATATTTTCTTCCAGTCTGTAGGTTGTCTATTTTCTCTATTGATTGGTTCCTTTGCTGTGCTGAAGCTTTTTAATTTTTATGCACACCATAGAGTACTCCTTAACCATGAAAAAATGGTTAACTAATACTTTTCTAACAACCTAGATGGAATTGGACACCATTCTTCTAAGTGAAGTTTCATAAGAATGGAACAACAAACATTGCAAATACTCACTATTAAATTGGAATTAATCAACACCCATGTACACAGTTGGTAGTAAAACTCAATGGGAAGCAAACAGGTGGGAGGGGGCAGAAAAGAAGGGGTAAATTCACACCTAATGTGTACAATGCACACTGTCCAGGTAAGGGGCACACTTATAACTTTGACTCAAATTGTACAAAAGCAATTTGTAACCAAAACATTTTTACCTAAGTAATACTCTAAAATAAAAATAATAATAGTAATAATAATGAAAATTACCATTATGAAAAAATTGATGCTTAAAGAGATTGCACAGCTTCTCCAAAATCATGTTGCCCATGAATGACAGAAACACAATAAAACCTAGGCCTACTAACTCTTAGTCATTATTCTGTTTTATTTCTCCAGTAATAGTTTTCACTTCAATTTCATAAATATGCCATTTATATAAATGTATGTATATATACTTGTGTGGGGGCTTTTTACTCTGACTTCTTTTCTGTTTTTGCTAGGGATTAGCAACTTGAAAAAAGAATCTAGGACCAGTTTAAGATTTCATTTCTATTCCAATGTCTTATTTTTTCTTGAATACTATGTTCATCCAAATTGGCCTGATTTCCCTCCAATTTGCTTTTAGCAGATGATCTATTCAAGGAATAATTGAACCAAGGGGGTTACAGAGGTGCAGGAGCCCAGGGAATCTAAGCATTCACTGATAATGACCAGTGAAGTTAAACATATATATATATATTTTTCCGAGGTGGGGTCTTGCTATGCTGCTAAAGTTGGCCCTAAACTCTTGGGCTCAAGGGATTCTTCTGTCTCAGTCTCCCAAGTAGCTGGGATTATAGGCACATACCACTACGCCTGGCCATGTTGAACATATTCTTAATCTTTTTTTTTTTCATATTCTTAATCTTAACATCACAATACTCATTTTCCTCCCTTTCCTTTTAATATCTCTTCTCTTCATCTGAGTTTTTGATCTGTCTGTTTTTGTGTCTTCACATCCTACACAATGTTAAAACTGTTCTGTTGATGGTTGAGAGACAGGGTCCCTTGACTAGTGATATTAGGATAAGTCACCGAGTTGTCCACATGGTGTTTGTGGTAGGAAGGACTGTTTTTTTGATTTCCCATTTGGAAAAGTACTTCTGACTCTAAATAGAAATAGAACTTTCCTTTACTGTCCTTCTGATTTTTCTTTTTGAAATACTTCACAGTCTCAACTTGACCACAGACTCTTATCTTGAAGATTGCAGGTATCTTAGGCAGATTCCTCAGGACTGTTACAATGCAATAATAACTTATGCCCTGGTCATAGGGTATAAAACCAGAATATTATTAATAATATTCATAATAACAATTATTACTAATGCTACTACCACCACTTCTTGAACAGTGATTACTGACAAGGCTCAATGCTAAGATTTACATGTATTAACTTATTTAATCCTTTCACCACTGTGTCTAAGGTGGGTAGTATTATTATCAACCTCATTTTACAAATGAGGGGCTTGATGCTCAGAGAGGTTATATAGTTTCTCAAGACTATTTATCTGGCATGTGGCAAAACCAGAATTTTATCTTAGCTATTCAGATATCAGAGCTTTCCTTAGATATTAGAATCACTGTGTTCTAAAGCAGAGGTTCACAAGTGTGATTCTAAGAATAGCAGCATCAGCACCACTAAGGAGCTTGATATTAATGCAGTTTCTCAGGCCTATTTCATATCCACTTAATCAAAAACTCCTTGCTTTGTAATCTGTTAAATAAATCTTCTCAGTTGATTCTCATATCAGTTAGAGTTTTACAATCACAACTCTAAAGTTTTCTTCTCTCCATACAAACAGCAGTGTTTTATTATTCTTGGGAACATGTAATTGTTTATATATTGATTTCATATTAGTATGGAGTATATTGGATATTCATCTTTCCATTCTTGCGATACTTTACTAAGAGGAATGTATTTCAACTTCATCCAGGTAAATGTAGAAGATGTTAAATCTCCATCCTTTCTGATGGCTGCATAATATTCCATAGTATACATATACCACAGTTTGTTGATCCATTCCTGGGTTGATGGGCACTTAGGTTGCTTCCACGACTTGGCAATTATGAATTGAGCTGCAATCAATATTCTAGTGCAAATGTTTTTGTGGTAAAAAGATTTATGTTCTTCTGGGTAGATACCTAATAGTGGGATTACAGGGTCAAATGGAAGGTCTACATTTAGATCTCTGATGATTCTCCATACTTCTCTTCAAAAGGGCTGTATTAGTTTGCAATCCCACCAGCAGTGTAGAAGTGTTCCCTTCTCTCCACATCCATGCCAGCACCTTGTTTGGATCTTGATTAAAACAAAATAAACATTTGATGGGACAATGAACTATTGAGGGACATTTAAATGTTGGTTGGAACTTGGCGCCCATGCCTCAGTGGTTAGGGCGCCAGCCACATACATCGGGACTGGTGGGTTTGAACCCAGACTGGGCCTGCTAAACATCAATGACAGCTACAACAACAATAAAAAAAATAGCTGGGCGTTGTGGAGGGCACCTGTAGTCCCAGCTTCTTGGGAGGCTGAGACAAGAGAATCACTTAAGCCCAAGAGTTTGAGGTTGCTATGAGCTGTGATGCCTCAGTACTCTACTGAGGGTAACATAGTAAGACTTTGTCTCAAAAAAAAAAAAATTTGATTGGCTATTTGATGATGATAAAAAAATTAATGTTAATTTTTATTATAGATTAATATGAGGGTACAAACAATTAGATCACATTGTTTGCATTTGTTAGGTAGAATTGTAGTTGAGCCCTTCACCCAGGAGGTGTACCCCTTACATTGTGCCTGTTGGGTGAGAGCTTAGCAAACCCCCTGCCTTCTCCTCCCTCTCCCCCACTTGAATTTAATTGTATTTTTTCTCTCTTGTGGGAATGTAGTTGTTCATCAGTTGGGTTCACATTAGCATTGAGTACTTTGAATACTTGCTTTCCGTTCTTGTGATACTTTAGTTAGGAGAATATTTTTCAACTCCATCCAGATTAATACAAAAGATATAAAGTCTTCACCTTTTTTTTGTGGCTAAATAGTATTTCATGGTATACATATACCACAGTTTATTAATCCATTCATGGGCTGATGGGCACTTGAGTTGATAAGGTTAACTTTTATTTTTTATTTTTTTTTTGAGACAGAGTCATCCTCAGTAGAGTGCTGTGGCATTACAGCTCACAGCAATCTCAAACTCTTGGGCTTATGTGATTCTCTTGCTTCAGCCTCCCTAGTAGCTGGGACTACAGCTTGAACACGCCACCCTTGGTGTAAGTGGCCGGCACTGTAATCACTGTGCTATGGTCACTGAGCCAATAATGTTAATTTTTAAAGCTATGATAATGGTATTTTTTTTTAAAGTTCTTATTTTTTCAGACAAACATATCATTTAGTGAAATAAAAGTTCCTGGGGTCAAGTTACTAGATTTAGTGAGCATTGTGTTGTGGTTGCCTCCCTAACACATTCTCCCCTCTCCTGGTATCTACCCAGATTTTTATTTGAGTGTTTATATCCCTCAAGCCTGCATAGCCCAAATAGTGGGTTATGTAACTCAGACTTAATTTAGCTCAATCCCAAACCCTACCTACAACTTCTAGTTTGAAAATGGGCCAAATTAGGAAGAAAGTTTTCTGGAGACTTCTGGGACAGAAATTTCTTGGCTTTCTGAGAAAACGCCAGGAAGCAACCCAAACTTGCTTTTCTAGGACACAGATGTGGCAGCCAGTTCCTAAGAGGGTGTCTTGGTTTCCATGGCCTTGTGTAGTCTCCTAACATTGAATCAGGGCTGATCCTGTGCACAATAGAACATTGGGAGTGATGGAGGTGATTTTTTTGCAGCTAAAAGGCATTATAGATATCTTTGTGCTTTCCTGGATTTCTTGCTCTGGGGAAAGCCGGCCACTGTCATGATGATCCTTGTAGCCTGATGGAGAAAGCTACATGGACAGGAACCAATTTACCAGCATCAGCCTATCGGCCATGTGAGTGAACCACCTAGAAAGGTCTTCAGCTTCTACAACTTCAACATCTGATTGCTACCTCATGAGAGAGGCATGTAACTGGAATCCAACAGCCAAGCCAGTCCAGAATTCCACACCCACATCAACTGCAAGAGACACTAATAGATAATCACTGTTGTTTTAAGGCACCAAATTTGGTGTAATTTGTCTCACAGAAATATGTAATGAGTATAATAATGATAAAAGCTGTAGCCCAGAGAGTTGTGAATAGGTATCTTGTGACCATGGGAGGGAGCCAACTTGGGGTGGAACTTACATTTTGTAGAGCAAGGCAGAGAGACTGGAAAGAAATCGATTCCTCATTGTCACCAAGGAAGCCCATCTCACTTCCGTACTTTCCAGGTCACGAGCAAGAAATCTTTTTTACTGTTGAAGCTATTTGGAGTTTGTTACTTTTCATTGTCTCATTGAAATAGGAAATATGAGATTTTTGGTGGTACAAGTACATTACAGGGAAAATATGAGAATAAACAAAACGAGTAATAGGTGTGTGAAAAGATGAACCTGAACAGGTGGACTATTGTATTTGTTTCCCAGGGCTGCTGTAACAAATTACCATAAACTGGGTGACTTAATACAAGAACATTTTATACTCTAATAGTTCTAGAAGCCAGAAGTCCAAACTCAAGATATCAGCAGGGGAAGAGTCTGTTCCTTACCTCCCTCCTCACTTCTGTGGCTGCCCCTGTCCTTGGGGCTCCTTAGCATATAGGTGCATCACTTCAGTCTCCCCCTCTGGTATTTGCATGGCCTTTTCCCCTGTGTGTCTTCACATGGCTTTCTGATAAGGACTCCAGTCACAGATTTAGGACCCGCCCTAATCCAGTATGACTTCATCTTAGCCAATGATTCTGCAAAGACCCTATTTCCAAATAAGGTCACTTTATGAGTTCTGGGCGGACAAGAATTTTGAGGGACACTATTCAACCCAGCACAGGTATGTTTTATAGTGTTCATTCATTCAACAAAATCTTATAGAGTGCTTACTGCATGTTGGACCCTGAGTGAGTCATTTGATGTAGAGTGAGAACAGGTGTGACACTTCCTTATGGAGCTTACAGACCTTACAGTCCAGTATAGAAGACAGATACTAAGCAAATGGTTGCAAGTACAATAAAAATTACAAAGGAGGACAGACCCCTGCATGTAATGGTATCACACAAGAAGAGACCACGAGGGTGGCAGGGGTGGTGGTGATTAAAAGATCCTCCATGTGGAAGGGTTATCTTAGCTCAAACTAAGACAAAAATAAGGTATTAGCCAAGTGAAGAGTTTAAAGACAAGACTATTCCAAACCAGTGCTGTGTATGAGAATTTACATCTTTATTTTATTTTTTAATTGTTTTTTATTAAATCATAACTTTGTACATTGATGCATTTATGGGGTTCAGGGTACTGCTTCCATAAAGAATGTGAAATTCTTACATTGAACTAAGTAACCCATTCATCACAAAGAATTTACTTTTTTATTTTATTTTATTTTATTTTTAAAATAGTAGCCTGAGAAGAATTTACATTTTTTAACAAGCACTTTGGTAATGCTCATGCGTGCTGGATGTTGAGAACCCCTGCTCTGGGACCTAGTCTGTCCAAAAGTGTAATTCAATCTCCCCATCACCTACCGTAGGGAAGGCCACTCCCCATTGCTCTCATGTGGCCTTTAGGACTGGGCCTCCCTAACCATGGGGACGCACAAGTTCCCTTGTCACCATTGTGCTGAATCAACCAAACATGTGCCTTATATCTGGATTAGATTTTTCTCCTCCTTCAGTGAGCATTTTCCAACTTTTCCCTGCCTCCAACCCTGTTCTATTTTCTGCCACATAGCAAGCCTATTGCTTTGCATTTCAGTTGATAATATATTTGTCATTGAATTGCAGAAGGTCACCTTTCTCTTACAAACATCTTAATTGTATGTTGCACTCATTCGATGTTTTATAGGGGGAAAGGTGTTGACATTTTTTTTTTCATTTTCAATATTCATCTGCCGAAGAAGTTTTTTAAAAGACAGTATCTTTCCTTTAGAATAAAAGATGGAGTTAGTCCACAATAACATTTCCCAAATATCACAACAGAAAAAAACCCAAATTGGCTCCTGTACAAGGTTGGTTAAACCAACATTTAAAGCGATTTGATCGGAGATTTTAAAACATTCAGTAGTCTTGGAGATCACTGAAATCCTGAAAGACCATATCCCCTTTATTTTACAGATGAACAAAATTAAAGCTGAAGAAGGTAACGTGGTAAGTTACTTTTGTCAGGTAACTCAAAACTCCTATTATTCCTCAGAACTATTATTTTATTTGTAATGATTTTGGTTCTCCACCTCACTTAGCATGTGTAGCTACGCTGGTCCAGCCTCTCAAGGCTTCTTTATAATTGTTACCACTTAACTTGTAAGAAACCCAGCACCCTCCTCGCCCAGCAGTCCAGGTCTCAGAGAAATGAGGGTCACTGTGTGTCGGGGCTAGGCAACTAGCCCTCACACCAATGCTCTGGCTTCTGAGTCTTTTTCAAAGGTTATGCATGTCTTAGACATACAGAAAAGAAAAAAAAATATTTTAAAGTCATTTTCATTCGTTGTCTCCAGTCTAAAAATAGGGTGACAGAGGGATCGTGGGATAAGCAGCCGGAGCAGGGAAGAGTCGGTTGCCACAGTAACCAATGAGCCATTTCGCTGCATTTGCCTTGACTGTGTGATTTCTGGGAGGTTTTTTTCCCCTTTCCTTCTCTTGTGCGTGGGGGTGGGGGTAGGTGGTGGGGGCATTTTTAGATTATATAATGTGGAACCATATTTCTTACTTCCGGAGTCAACCAGTCTTGGTGAAATTGCTATTCCCTTTTACTTCCCCCCACCTACTGCAAACAGCTTAGGTTTGGTTGGCTTTCCTGGGGACCAAAAGAAAAGATTAGGATCACACCCCTCTCAGCATACAGTAGTACTTCTCTCGAACACTTCTCCAATTTTGGACAACCTAGCTTCATAGAAATATTTCCTTCCTCTCCAATCAGGTGCTTAAATACCCCAGACCCAAGTAAGCCATCAGGAGATCACTGGGGCTGTCCCTGTTCCAGAGGAAAGCGGCAGCGGTCACTCAGAAGCTGACCTGGTTCTCTGCTGTCACTTCCAGCTCTGCCCTCTCCCAATCTGCAGACCCTGGGACCTGGATGCAGAGTGTAAAGGGCACTGGCTTTGAGGCCAACTGATGTGTTTAAATGCTGAGCTTAGTGCCACCTTGGACTAATAGATATTTAACAATATTTTTGAGCCCTGAAAGAGACGAGACGTGCAGAGCAGTCAGCACAGCATCTGGCAGAGATGAAGCCCTGAATAAAGGTTTCCTATTGGTCACCTCCATCTTTAGTTTCTACTGGCTTTCATAGGCTTCTGCTTGACCATTGCAAGCTTACTCCTAGTCAGCATTTTGAAAGACCTGATTTTAGGGTCAGCCTCTCCTGCATCTGTCTTGATCTCTTTTTCTCTCCACAGTCCTTGTTCTCCTCATTGGTTCCCCTATGTCTTCACGAGGCATATCTTTATACTTCAGACCTTTCCTGGCTCCTTTTATTCAAAACACATCTATTCTATTCCATTAAAGAAGAGCCCAGGAGGTGCCTAGATAGCTAATCAGGTTTACATCAAAATGTGAAAATGTATTCAAGGACTCCAAACCGGCTAAAATGACTTATGAAAAGCTGCAATCCTTACCGCTTATCAGGGTGATGAGGTATGAATGAGAAGCTGAATGGGAATGTATTAGTTTTAGTTGGAGTGGTAGAAATCCAACCTGAACTTACCTAAGTGAAAAAGGGAATATATTACCTAAAGTAAGTGGGAAGTCCAGAAGTGGAGCAATCCACAAGGATCCTAGAGGTTCAGCAGAGAGCATCAGGACTCTTCCTTTTTGCTATAGTTTCAGTATTTGACCCTCCAAATCTTATCTTGATTTTTTTTTGATAGGGACAAGAGTCTCATTTTGTCACTCTACCCTCGGTAGAGTGTCGTGGCATCACGCCGCTCACAGCAACCTCCAACTCCTGGGCTTAGGCGATTCTCTTGCCTCAGCTTCCCGTGTAGCTGGGACTACAGGTGCCAACCACAATGCCCGGCTATTTTTTTGTTGTAGTTTTGCTGGGGCTGGGTTTGAACCTACCACCCTTGGTATATGGGGAGGCGCCCTACTCATTGAGCCACAGGTGCTGCCCCTTAACTTGATTTTTGATCTTCAATGTTGGTGGTAGGGCCTAATGGGAAGGGTTTGGGCCATGGTGGTGGATCTCTTGGGTATGGCTCAGTGCCACCCTCGTGGTAACGAGTGAGTTCTAGCTCTATTAGTCCCCATGAGAGATGGTTGTTAAAAAGAGCCTGGTCCACACCCCTCTGCCTTGCTGCTTCTCTTGGTGATCTCTGCACAGGCAGGCTCCTTCCTCTTCCGCTGCTGTGAGTGGAAACAGCCTACAGCCCTCACTGGAAACAGATGCTGGTACTGTGCTTCTTGTATAGCTTGTAGAACTGTGAGCCAAATAACCCTCTTTTCTTTGTAAGTTACCCAGCCTCAGGTGTTCCTTTATAGCAACATAAACAGACCAAGACAATGTTTCTTAATTCTGCTCGTCTCTGAGTGGCTTTATCCTTGTTTACCATAGGTAGACTTTCTGCAAACTAGTAGCATGGTCTCGGATTTATATCTTTCCAACTTCTATGACCCAAGAGGCAAGAATCCTTTTTTTCTAATTCCAGATTGGAAGATCCCAGGCAAAGGCTTTGATTATTCTGGTTTGGGTCTTACGCTGACCCTGAATCAATCACTTTGTCCAGGAGAATGGAATCCTTTCATGGACCATGTTATGTCTCTTGTCTGGTAGAATGCAGTTGTAAGAAATAATACAGAAAAATCCTGTGTAGCCTTTGCCCAGTTTTCTTTACTGGTAGCATCCTACAAAGCAATAGTACAATATAACTATTGGGATATTGACATTAATATGGTCAAGATACAGAACATTTTCATCATTGCAAGACCCTTCATGTTGCCCTTTTATAAACACACTTACTTCCCTCCTGCCCCATCTCTTCCTTAATCCCTGGGGCTCTGTCTCTCCACTAACCTATTCTTCGTTTCTATGATTTGTCATTTCAAGAATGTTATATAAACATCAGTCAAAGGGTTACTGTGTTAACCCTTTGGGATTTTATTATTATTATTCAGCATAATTCTCTAGAGAATGACATATACCAATAGTTTGTTCCTTTTTATTGCTGACTACTATTTATTTCCCATTTGGGGCTATTATAAATAAAGCTACAATAGAATTCATGAAAAACTTTTTGTGTGAACATGTTATTTATGTGGTATAAATATCCAGGATTGAAAATTGCATGAGTCATATGGTTCTTGCATGTTGAAGCTTTGAGAGTTATTATGTTAGAGACTATCTATCTGTTGGATGTGAAGTTTGCTAATATTTTCTTCCTGTTTATAATTTGTAATTTCATCCTTTTAATAGGATCTTTCACAAAGCAATAATTCTTAATTCTGATGAAGTCAAATTTATCAATTTTTCTCTGTAGTGGATAGTGCTTTTGGTGTCAAGTGTAAAAACTCTTTGTCTATGGTTTTTCCTGAAAGTTCTGTAGTCTATGTTTTGCATTTAAGTCTGTTAGCCATTTTGAATTTATTTTGGCATGAGGATTGAGATTTAGGTTCAGGTTTATTATCATCATTATTATCATTGTTATTTGGCTATGGATGTCTAATTGTTTTAGCACTATTTATTGAAAAAGCTATCTTTACTCCATTGCATTGTTTATGTATCTTTATCAAGAATCTGCTGGGCATATTTGTGTGGGACTGTGTTCTCTATTCTGTTCCACTGATCTCTGCATCCAGCTCTCTGAGAATACCACACTGTCTTGATTACTGTGAATACAATAAATGTTGAAATCAGGTGAACTGATTTCTTCCACTATATTCTTTCTTTCCAAAATAGTTTTATCTATTCTAATTCCTCTGTCTTTCCATATGCTACATTTTAGAATAGTTTTGTCTATACCTACCAAAAAAATCTTGCTGGAATTTTAGAAGATATTGCATTAAACTTGCATATTAACTTGGAAAGAATTAACATCTTTAATATGTTGAGACTTTTAATTCAGGAGCACAATATTTCTCTGTATTTATTTAGGTCTTTATTTCATCAGTGTGTTTTAGGTTTCAGCATGTAAGTTCTGCACATATTTTGTTAGATCTAAACCTAAGTATTTCTTTTCTTTTTTAGCAATGCTTTTTCATTTTGCTATTCATGTGTTCATTATTAGTATCTATTTATACAACTGAATTTTGCATGTCTATCTTGTATCCTATGAACTTGGTAAATTCAACTCACTCTAGGTGGATTTTTTCAAAAATTTCTTCAGATTTTTCTTTGTGCACAATCATATACTCTACAAATAGGACAGTTTTTCTCCCTTCCTTTCTGATCTGTATGCCTTTTGTTTCTTTTTCTTGTCTTATTGCACTGGCTAGAATGTCTAGAATTATGTTAAATAAGAACAGTGAGGGTAATTATACTTGCCTTATTCTTGATTTTAGTAGGTAAGTATTCAGTCTTTCACCATTAACTGTAATGTTAGTTGAAATTCTTTTTGTAAAGTCTCTTTATCCTATTGAAGATACTCTATATTCCATATATATTTTTTTAATTTTATTTTTATTTTATTTTTTTTTTATTGAATCATAGCTGTGTACATTAGTTCAACCATGGGGTACAGTGTGGGGGCTTCACATGCAATCTGAGATATTTTATCAACCTTATTGACATACCATTCATGAATATATTCCATATTTTTGAGAATTTTTATCACAGCAACCTCAAACTCTTGGGCTTCAGCAATTCTCTTGCCTCAGCCTCTCAAGTAGTTGGGACTACAGGCACCCACCACAACGCCTGTCTATTTTTATTTTTTGGTTGTAGTTGTCACTGTTGTTTGGCAGGCCTGGGCTGCCAGCTCTGGTGTATGTGACTGATGCCTTAGTCACTGAGCTACAGGCACTGAGCTGATTGAGGGTATTTTAATATAGACATCTGTTTACTGGCTAAAACCTCCCTCATAGACAGTATCTTGTGAGATGGTGCATTGTCGTGATGATAGGGCCATGAGTTGCTGGTGAAAAGTTCAAATTGTTTTTGTCTTACTTTTTCACATAGCCTTTTCAGCACTTCCAAATAGTAAGTTAGGTTAACTGTCTAGTTGGTGCAAATTCATAATGAACCATCTCTCTGATATCAGAAAATATTAGCAACATTGTTTTGACTTTTAACTTGGACTGACAGAATTTTTTTGGTCATGGAAAATTGGCTCACTTCCATTGCACACTTTGGCATTTTGTTTTAAGGGAGGTATTGGTATACCCATGTTTCATCACCAGTGATAACATGGTTCAAAACTTTGTCTTGCCTCTCCAAAGGTCCTTGCAGCTTCCACTCTCTTTTCTTTTGTTCATTGGTGAGTTCCTTTGAGATCATTTTTGTAACACCTTTCTCATGCCAAGATTTTCATTCAGTTAAGGTTTTCCTGTTTCTCTATCAGTGTTTACTTGGTCTGCTATACTTCTCACAGTCAGCTGATGATTTTGACACACAATTAGATGAATTTTTGCAATGTTTTTGTCACTTCTGGTTGTTACTGGTTGCTCTGACCTTTCTTTATCAGTGACACTTTCTCTCCTCAGAAAAATGTTTAACCCATTTGTGCCTTGCTGTTTTCTTCATGGCATAATCTCCATAAATTTGGACTAATAATTCCCTGTTTTAGTTTTACTCTCGCCAAATTCAACAAGAAATTTTATGTTTATTCCTTACTCTAATTCAGCCACTGACATTTTCATTAGGGCTCATAAAAACATGCAACAACCATAATGAATCCTACTTAGCAATACACTACCAGATGTTAACATGAACACAGCTCAGAGACACAGATATACCAAGGTTATGAAACATTGTGAGCTGTATATACAGTGCTAAGCACATGCTGGCAAGTTTGTGAACTTAATTGTCAGACATGGTAGGTCTATTCACATTATTTTATTTTGCATGAGTTGTGGTAGTTTTTACTAATTTTAAAAAATACATTGGTCTAGTTTATCTGAGTTGTCAAATTTGTGTGTAGAATTATTTGTAGTATTCTTTTTTTGTCCTTTTGATACCTACAGTGTCCCTAGTAATAGCTTTTGTTTTATTCTTGATACTAGTAATTTATGTTGTCTCTCTTTCTTCCTTTTTCAATCTTGTTAAAGGCCTGCCAATTTTGTTTCATTTTTCAAAACCTAAGTATTTTTTCATGGAATTTCTTTGTTTTTTCTATTTTACATTTCACTGATTTCTGCTCATAACTTTATTATTTCTTTCCTTCTACTTGCTTCATTTTCTAGGTTCTACAGATGAGAGATTAGATTATTGACTTGAGAATTTCCTGTTTTATAATATATGCACTTAGTGCTATAGATTACCCTCTTAGCATTGTGTTAGCTGTGTCCCACAAATGTGGGTATGTTATGTTTTTATTTTCATTTGGCTCAATATACTCATGTGCATATATGTATATAAGTTTGTGTGTGTATGTATATAGAGTACGTATGTATGGGTGTATGTCTATATCTATCTACATAAAATGCCTTGAGATTTTATTTTGGACTGATTATTTATTCATTTATATTTTTAGGGATAGGGTCTTTCTCTGCTGCCAAGGCTGGAGTGCAGTGGTGCCATCTCATAGCTCACTGCAGCCTCAAACTTCTGGGTTCAAGCAACTTTCTTGCCTCAGTCTCCCAAGTAGCTAGGACTACAGGCATGTGCCACCATGCTAGCTAATTAAAATTTTTTTTTTTTGTAGCAATGAGGTCCCACTGTTTGCTTTGGCTAGTCTTGAATTCCTGAACTAAAGCAATCCTCCCACCTCAGCCTCCCAGGATGCTGTCATTTTAGGTGTGAGCCACCATGCTCCGCTTGTTGTACATATGTAGAAGTCTGTTGTTTGAGTTCCAAGTATTTGAATTTTTAAAAATCTTTATAATATGGCTCGGTGCCTGTGGGTCAGCGGGCTAAGGTGCCAGCCACGTACACTTGAGCTGGCAGGTTAGAATCCAACCCAGGCCCGCCAAACAACAATGATGGCTGCAACCAAAAAATGGCCAGGCATTGTGGCGGGTGCCTGTGGTCCTAGCTACTTGTGAGGCGGAGGCAAGAGACTCGCTTGAGCCCAGGAATTGGAGGTTGCTGTGAGCTGTGATGCCACAGCACTCTATCCAGGGTAACAGCTTGAGGCTCTGTCTCTAAAAAAAAAAAAAAAAACAACTTTATAATATTTGTTATCTATTTCTAGTCTAACTCCATTTTTGTTGAAGAATATACTTTGATTTTTATTGAGCCCAAGAATTATTTTTTCTTAGTATATATTCCTTAGACATCTGAAGATAATGTACATTTTGCTGTTGATGGGTGGAATGTTCTATAAATGTTGATTGATTCTCTTAGTTGATGGTGTTGTTGAGTTCTTTTATGTCCTTTCTGATTCTCTATATAATAATTGTTGTATCAATTATTAATAGAGAAATGTTGAAGTCTCCAACTATAATTTTGGATTTGTCTATTTCTCCTTTCAGTTCTATCAGTTTTTGCTTCAAACATTTTTTTGGTTCTGTTTTTGGTGCATACATATTTAGGATTACTATATCTTCTTGGTAGAGTGTCTTTTTATCATTGTTTAATGTCCTTCTCTGCCTCTTTTATATTTATAATATTATATGTAATTATAAATATAATATAACATGTATCCACCATGTTATTTTTTTTGTTTTCTATTTGTCTCTCTGTTGTTTTTGTTTCTCTTGTCTACTTATGAAAATTTTTTAGAATTTCATTTTGATTTTTTTGTCACACTTTTGAACATATCTCTTTGGTCTTTGTACATACATGGATTATCACTATGTACTAGTATCATCACATTATCAATTTGAGTGGGGTATAGATACCTTATTTTCCTTCATGTTATTTTACCTTAATCCATTTATAATTTTTTAAAGCATTTCCTCTATGTATATTCCGAATTATATCAGAGAATGCTATAATTTCCGTTTCAATCATCAAATGTAATTTACAAAACATAAAAGGGAAAGTTTATTGTATTTATCTAATTTTTTTACTGTATTGTGTTATCCTTCCTGCTATTCCCAGTTTATATATATATATATATATATATATATATATTTTTTTTTTTTTTTTTTGTAGAGACAGAGTCTCACTTTATCGCCCTCGGTAGAGTGCCATGGCGTCACACTGCTCACAGCAACCTCCAAATCCTGGGCTTAGGCAATTCTTTTGCCTCAGCCTCCCGAGTAGCTGGGACTACAGGGGCCCACCACAACACCCGGCTATTTTTGTTTTGCAGTTCGGCCAAGGCTGGGTTTGAACCCGCCACCTTCGGGATATGGGGCTGGCACCCTACTCACTGAGCCACAGGTGCCGTCCCCAGGTTTATATTTTTAATAACATCTTTTCTGCTCAGAGAACTTCTTTTGGTTATTATTTTAGAGTATAACAAATTCTCTTACTTTTAATTCATCTGACAATGTTTTGATTCCCCCTTCATTCCTGAAAAATATGTTTGTTGTATATAGGATTCTAGACTTATAAATTTTTCTTTACCCACTTAAGAAATGTGCCACCATTTTTACAGCCTCTATAGTTTTGTAGAAAACTCCACTGTCTTTTGAAATGTATTTCCCCTATAGGTAAAGTGTTACTTTTCTTTAGCTAATTTCTAAGTTTTTTTTCTTTGTTTTTTGTATTTATAAGTTTGACTCTAATGTACATTTGTGAGTTTTCTTTAGCATATTCTATTTGAGATTTATTCAGCTTTTTTAATCTGTAGGTTTATGTCTTTTGCCAAATTTGATGAGTTTTTTTTTTTTTTTTTTTTGAGACAGAGCCTCAAGCTGTCACCCTGGATAGAGGGCTGTGGCATCATAGCTCACAGCAACCTCCAATTCCTGGGCTCAAGTGAGTCACTTGCTTCCGCCTCCCAAGTAGCTGGGACTACAGGTGCCCACCACAACGCCCAGCCATTTTTTGGTTGCAGCCGTCATTGTTGTTTGGCGGGCCCGGGCTGGATTCTAACCCGCCAGCTCAGGTGTACGTGGCTGGCGCCTTAGCCCGCTGAGCCACACGCGCGGAGCCAAATTTGATGAGTTTTTACCCAAACTTCTTCACAGACTTCTTCAGTTCCACTCTCTTTCCCCTCTTTCAGGGTCTGCAATAATAGGACTATTCCAACTTTTCATATAATTCCACAGGTACTTGAGACTTAGTTCATTTTTATTTTTCTGACAATTTTCTCTCCTTTATTCACATTGGATCATCTAACCTCACAGCATTCCATGCCACCCCACCTGCAGGGTCTCACTCTGTCATCTGGACTAGAATGTTGTGGCATCAGTCTAGCTCACTGCAATCTCAAACACCTGGGCTCACTTGATCCTCCTGCCTCAGCCTCCTAAGTAGCGGGGAATACACATACCACTACACTGGGCTAATTTTTTCTATTTTTAGTAGAGATGAGTTCTCATTCTTTCTTTCTTTTTTTTTTTGAGAGAGAGCCTCAAGCTGTTACCCTGGATAGAGTGCTGTGGCATCACAGCTCACAGCAACCCCCAATTCCCAGGCTCAAGCGAGTGTCCTGTATCTGCCTCCCAAGTAGTTGGGACTCCAGGTGCCCCCACAATGCCCGGCTATTTTTTGGTTGCAGCCGTCATTGTTGTTTGGCTGGCCCGGGCTGGATTCGAACCCGCCAGCTCAGGTGTTTGTGGTTGGCGCCTTAGCCTGTTGAGTCACAGGCATCGAGCCTGAGTTCTCATTCTTGCTTGGGCTGGTCTCAAACTCCTGGTCTGAAGCTATCCTCCAGCCTCAACCTCCCAGAGTGCTAGGATTATGGTAAGAGCCACCATGCCTGGACTATATTGGATACTTTCTATTGTTTTATTCAACTTCACTGATTTTTTTTCCTATGTTCCATTCTACATTTGAGTCTATTCTTTAAATTTTTTTTTTTTGAGACAGAGTCTTGTGTTGCCTTCAGTAGAGTGCTGTAGCATCACAGCTCACAGCAACCTCAAACTCTTTTGGCTTAAGTGATTCTCTTGCCTCAGCCTCCCAAGTAGCTGGGACTACAGGTGCCCACCATAATGCCTGGCTTAAAAAGTTTGGTTGTTGTATTTTTAATTTCTAAAATATCTATTTGGTTCTTCTTTATGTTTTCTATTTCTTTGTTAAGACTTTCTATTTCTTTACAGAAGATTAAACTTTTTATATTTATTTTAAACATAATTGCTCATTAAAATATTTTTATAACAGCTACTTTAAAATCTTTTTCAGATAGTTTTAGGATCCCTGTCATCCACTGACATCTATTGAGTGTCTTTTCTCATTCAGTTTAAGATCTTCCTGTTTCTTGTTATGACAAATACTTTTCAGTTGAAATCTGGACATTTTGGGTATTATGTTATAAGACTCTAGATCTTATTTAAACATTTTATTTCTGATGGCTTTCTCTGATACTGCTCTTGCAGGGAAAAGAGGGGCTCCCACTTTATTACTGCTAGGTGGGGAAGAAGTTCAAGCTCCTTGCATTGTCTGACACAAGAAGGGGGTGGTTTTCAACCTTCTAGCAAAGATGAAAGTGCTGAGTTCCTACTTGTCCTTCTTTGACACCATCCTAGTGGGGGAGTTGGGATGCTTCATTATAGCCTAGTGATGATAGAACTCTAGACTTCCCACTTAGCCTTATCTGGTGTGGATGGGTATGAGGGAGCTACCGCCTTTGTCTATGGTGTTCAGTTAAAGTTGAACAATTTTATCTTAAAATTTCATGTCTCGCTTGTCTACTCCTTTCCTGGCCTTTTCGTCAAATCGAGCAGACATTTATTAGAGCTTATTTTGTCTGCATAGATTGGTATTTCAAGCTTTTTCAATTCCAAGTCTGGAATATATGAGGCAAATTGAAAACCCAGGGAACTTGTCACTGTGATTTCCTTTAGTTCCTAAAGCCCCTAGCTGATCTGTCTTTTTCTCTCCACCTTTCAGTGTCTTCTTATGTATGTTTTATACACAATGAAGGGAAGCTTTAGTTGTACTTTGATAGAGGAATAGGGAAAAGTTCTTCATCTTCTCTGAAGCAGAAGTCCTCAACATTCCTTTGATTAATGAGAGAATTGAGGTGAAGAGAGGTTAAGTGAATGAGTTAATATAGAACAGCTATGTTCAGACAAAGGTAGACTAAATACCCAACCTCCTGTTCCATTTGTTTGCTTGTTTGTTTTTTCTTTCTGCGACATCTGAATTTTCACCCAACAAATGCAGGTGGAATCCTTCCATAACTCTATGCTCCTCAAACTCAGGATTCTTAAGGGGACTGAATGACAAAATGATATATAATTCATGATTAAATACAATAGAAAATTCTCCCTTAGTTAGAAATAGTGATTATTAATGATTTACTATCCATTTAAAAAGAAGGGACATTTGAGAATAAACCGTCTGAAAATAATATACTTCTTCATTATGAAATTTGACTTCAGATTTATACCCTGTAAACAGCTTTTTCAGACTGGCCCTTCCTATGATCTGGCCACTCATTGTTCTTCACTTTTCTCGTATTTCTGATTTTAGTGATCTCTATGATGAATTATATTAACCCTTCCTCTTTCTCTTTCCCCTCTCCTTCCCTAGGACCCAGCCTCCTCCTCCCACTTTCTCTGTAGTAGAACAGTAAGGTCCTTTGGTATCTGAGTATTTTTAGAGCAGGGTCAATTGGGAAGAAAGCAGTGATTTTTCTTTCTCTAAGTAAGGGTGGGCTCCTTCATTCATAGGATTGTTGGTCCACAAACCTGGAACTGCTGGTGTAAATATTTGTAGCAATTACAGTTAGAAGAAAATCTGTGCCTTAATAGCAAGATCCATATTGATTTTTTTCAAACAAAATATAGAGAAGAATATCGAATAGTGGCCATCACCATCTTGATTTGTAAGTAACCTTTATGAACAAATATTCATCTGAGGAAGACTGCCCCATCTGGTGTTGGCCTGGGCAAGCCTGCTTTTCTTCTTGACTAGGAATGCGCTTACCTTGGTTATTTGCATTTTCCTTGCCACAGCAGTTCACTGTTCTTTAAATTTAGCTGTGAAAGTTGGAGTGACCACAAGCTTGATTCTAGGCTCTTGATTCTCCTGTATATTTATATTCTCTCTCTGTGTCATCATATCTAGTTTGACTGCTTTATATAATATCTATATTCCAATGACTTCCACGTTTATATCCTTAGATCCAAAATCTTTCCTGAGCTCCATACTCACATACGTAGGTTCTGACCCTCACTCCCCTCACCATCTTCTAACCATTAGCAAGTCTTGTCAGTACTACCACCAAAGCACCCCTGAACACATTTTCTTTTCCATTTTGATCACCATCACAATGGTCAAATCCATTGAATCTTTTGCCTCAATAACTTTGATAGCTTTCTAAATCATTTCCTGGCTGCTCTGTTCTTGTATGCTCATCAATTCTCCATTGCCAACTGGCATGGTCTTCAAAATAAATACCAGATGTCACTCTCCCTCTTATTGTGCTTAGAATAAAATGCAATTTTAAAATAATGTACTACAAGGCTCGGCATAATTTAGCCCCTGCCTGCTTCTCTTAATTCATCTCTTCCTCCTTGGCCACTATACTCAGGTCTCATGTGGACCTTCCATTTGCTCTTTGATGTGTTAATATTGGATCAGTGTTTGGAGCCTTAGCACTGAATGGCTTTGCCAGATCTCAGTTCAATGTGCACTTCCCCAGTGCAATGGCTAGTTTATGTGTCAGCCTGGCTAGGCTATCGTGCTCATTTGAATTTAAGTCAAGTCAATAATGTGAGTGGGCCTCATATCATCAGTTGAAAGTGTTTAAGAGAAAAACTGATGTTTCCCTGAGGAAGAAGAAATTCTGCTTCAAGCCTATCACATTAGATCTTGCCCCAAAATTCTACTTTATTGGGCCTGCCTGGTAGATTTTGGACTTGCCAGCCCCCATGATCACACCACCCAATTCCTCGAAATAAATCTTTTTATATAGAAATATTTATGTATATATAATGTATAAATATGTATATAATACACACATTATGTATATATATACATCTATGCATATACTATGTTTATACTATATATATGTATGCATATGTTATTTAAAATATTACATAACATTAACTCGGCACCTGTGGCTCAATGGGCTAAGGCGCCAGCCACGTGCACCTGAGCTGGCCAGTTCGAATCCAGCCCAGGCCCGCCAAACAACACTGATGGCTGCAACCAAAAAATGGCTGGGCGTTGTGGTGGGTGCCTGTAGTCCCAGCTACTTGGGAGGCAGAGGCAGGAGACTCACTTGAGCACAGGAATTGGAGGTTGCTGTGAGCTATGATGCCAGGGCGCTCTACCCAGGGTGACAGCTTGAGGCTCTGTCTCAAAAACAAAACAAAACAAACAAACAAACAAAAATATTGCATAACATTGTATGTCTTACTGATCTGTTTCTTGAAAAACCCCGATATTCAGGGTTAGGTCATCTGACTTCCTACTCTCTATTAGGTCCTCTTTACATCATTTTCTATACGTACACAGAATATAGCCCTGTGTTTTGAGTTTTCATGTCACTTCTCTCTCTCCCAACTTCTCTTCATAATTTGCTTGTTTATCCATTGCTTAACACTCACCATTTTTTTTATTAAGTCAAATACACATAGATCATGAATACATTTATGCATATGTAGGGTACAATATGTCTTTTTTTATACAATCTGACGTGATTACATCAAACCAATCAACATAGCTTTCACCTCACTTACTTGATTATTGTGTCAAGACATTTATGTTCTACACTTGATAGATTTGACTTGTACCCTTGCAATATGCTCCATAGGTGTGGTCCTGCCTTTTAGCCTCCCTCTATCAAACCTCCCCTCTCCCCTCCCTTCCCACACCATTTCTCTCATCCTGGGCTATAGTTGTGTTCTATCTTTCATCAGAAAGTATGAGTAAATATAAATAGGTTTCATAGAAATACTGAGTATATTGGATACTTTTCTTCCATTCTTGAGATACTTTACTCAGGAGAATATGTTCCAGATCTCTCCATGTAAACATTTTTTCTCTCCCTTCCTTCCCTCTCTCCCTCCCTCCCTCCCTTCCTTCCTTCCTTCCTTCCTTCCTTCCTTCCTTCCTTCCTTTTTTCCCTCCTCTTCCCTTCCTTTCCTTTCCAACCCTTCCCTTCCCTTCCCTTCCATTCTCTTTCCTTTCCTTTCCTTTTTTTCTTCCTTCCCTTCCTTCCTTTCTCTTTCTTTCTTTTTTTTCATATACAGCCCATACTCACAGGGTTTTATCATTACACAAATTATTATAAGTTTTCAATTCACTGCTTTCAAGTTTAGGGTAAAAAAAGGATATCTGGTCTTATTGATTCTGTGTAGGTGTTGTTCTTTGGAATACTTTGAAAGAATACATGTGTTGATACAATTTGTTAGGATTATGAACAGTGGATAGTTTGCTTAGTTGTAAGAAGGAGTATAAATATGGTTGTAAAAAGCAGTATAAATATAGACTGATGACTAAAACTCATAAATGTAAATTATAAAGAAATATATGTACAGAGGGTGCCAAAAAATGTATACTCATTTTTAAGAAAGGAAAAGCCTGTATTAAAACTATAATAATATATACTAGTAATATGTGTTATGCTGCATATTGTAGCTTGCATCTCTTGTAATTCCAGAAGTTGTGTGTGACTTGAGTATTGGAGATTTGATTGCTCATTGCTTATCTTTGTAGCTGTAGTTGATTCCTAATGAGGAGGAATTAAACCCATTACCAATAATGGACCATCAAAGTGAAGAGATTAAGCAAACTGCGCAAACACACAAAAATGGTCAGAGAACCAAAGATTTTTCCAGAGAAGTGCAGAGATTAAGCAAACTCCACAAACACACAAAGATGGTCAGAGAACCAAAGATTTTTCCAGAACTGTTAGAGTAAGACTGACTCTAAATGAATTCAGTTCATAGCTATAGAGAGACAAACTAGAATGTGGTTAAATACATATCTGGTGTTTTATTCTACAGTCGTGCAAAGAATTAACATCTCTTTGTAAGAATGAGACATTTTAGCTTTTACATTTCTAAATTAACTGGCTCATGACCATCCTGAGTTATCATATCAGTTATTTCAATAGTCACTTGATCAGTGCTGACAATTATAGCTGAATAAAGCCTATAGTTATGGATCAGAGTGACACAACGCTTGCTGCAAAAGAGAAATTGCAACTTACAATTTGCTGTCAAAAAAGATAAAAAGAACATTTAAATAGTTATTGTGCTACTTTTAAAAAGATTTACTTTCACTTTTGATAAAAATATTAACAAATAAATTAATAAGTAAGATTAGCTTTAGAGCCACACCACTATCATTGAAATGCACACATTTGTAGTTTTTTGTCAGAACACACAATTTTTATTTCTGTAAGTGTACTAATAGTTTATAATGTTATTTTAACAAAATTACTTCATAAATAAATATGCATTCTCACACATATCACATAAAGAAATAATCAGCAGAAAAGCACGTGTGGGTATGTTGTGCTGACAATCATCAATCAAAAAAATCTTAGTTTATTTTCCCACAGCACAGGATGACCATGAAGTTCATGTGCAACTTAAAAAAGAATGCACACAAACCTTATGGACACCTTTAATACTAAAATAACCTACATTTTTCTCTTTTCCTTGAATTTAGAATTAATTCTTTTCCTATAGAATCTGACTTTGTTCTTTACATTTTACATTCTAATTTGTTTGCTCTTTTCTTAAATCATTAGATTCTTCTCCTAGGCCTCTTTTTACCCTGTGGTAAGAAATCAAAGATGAAGCATCGTTTCAACTGGCAAGTGACACATTCTTAATATATTCTTGCATCTTCTTCCATATGCTGCTTTCCTCTAAGGTTCTTGTAAAGAAATCCTAGTGGAAAATGGAAGAGAAATGTCAAATGGAATATCTTGATCTCATCTGGCTTTGGTGAACTTTAAAGCAGCGTAGGTCAAAATATGTTTTCTCCCACTTCAGCTCAATGCTTGAGTCTTTTATTCCATGCACATATAACCTTTTATTTAAGAAATGCTTATTTAGACCCACAGGCAACTCTCTGTGATAATAATACATGTGCTTAGTTTTTAGAATTTAAATAGATAATAAGGTTACAGATTTAAGACAACTGTAATCTTGACATTTAAAGAAATTGCTAAATCATGAGAGAAG
Source organism: Arctocebus calabarensis (assembly GCA_963573935.1). Taxonomy (NCBI): domain Eukaryota; kingdom Metazoa; phylum Chordata; class Mammalia; order Primates; family Lorisidae; genus Arctocebus; species Arctocebus calabarensis. The sequence continues at coordinate 52,201 of CAUYON010068902.1, forward strand.
AGAAAAAAACACAGAATAAAAATAAAACTAGGTCAGTGTTGAGGTTACAGGTTTTCATAAAGTAAAAGAAATTTATCAGAAATAAAAAGTTAATCAAAATCATAACTGTAGAAAGTTTTGAAAGTTTCATAAAGTAAAAGAAATTTATCAGAAATAAAAAGTTAATCAAAATCATAAACTGTAGAAAGTTTTGAACTGTAGAAATTACTACATAAATGTAGTAAATCATTTATTTACTAGGTTGACACCATTTGTCACACACTGTTCTGGGCTTTGGAAAAAAATAGTGGACGAGACTTTTCCTGCTAGTATTCATAAAATGGTTTACATAAAAATAAATGAGTATTGTACAGTTTTAGAAAAGTCAGGCATTTATTTATTATGAGAGTAACAACAGTCTTTGAACTATGTGATTGGTAAATGACACAAGTTGAAGCAGTTGAATTGCTTCTGTGAGATAGTTCTAATTAGAGTTGTTTTGAGGGAAATTGGTTTTTGCTGCTTGGGACATGACACTTAAATGTTTACCTCAGATCAATTGGTGGCTGTGTTTCCTACTTGAAAGAATAAAAAAATATGTATCCCAAGAGACCATCCACAAGGTTAGCAGAGTATCTCTGATTTTTCCAACTCTTTTTTTTTTTGCAGTTTTTGGCCAGGGCTAGGTTTGAACCTGCCACCTCCAGCATATGGGGCCAGTGCCCTACTCCTTTGAGCCACAGGTGCCGCCCTTCCAACTCTTTTTTTGATTTGGAAAACTTTAAATAAACTCGCCATCACCATCAAGCGTATTTACATTCTTGGGTCAGTAGCTACTAAAAATTCCGCCTATATAGTTACTCTTCTGTCAGTCTTGTTGTTCTAAGACATGGTATAGCTTTTCTCCAGAAATGCTTAGACATAAATTTTCATGGCAAACATTTGGATTGATATCACATTGGAATTTGGGTAGGTGGGGATAGAGTAAAGAAATATAAAGAAATCAAGTTAGAGATATCAGAGAAAGAATGAGAGATTAGGGTAGAACACCCATTTTTTATTAATTTTTATTTTTTATTAAATTATAGCTGTGTACATAAGTGCAGTCATGGGGTACAGTGTGTGGGCTTCATATACAATCTGAAATATTTTCATCCAACTGTTCGACATAACCTTCATGGGATTTTCTTGTTTATTGTGTGAAAACATTTGTGTTCTGCATTTAGTAGGTTTCACCTGTCCCTTCTAGGATGCACTGTAAGTGTGATCCCACCATTTACCCTCTCTCCACCCATTCTCCCCTCTCTCCTCCCCTCCCTTGCCCTTTTCCCCATATTCTTGTTCTATAATTGGGTTTTAGCCTTCATATGAAAGCTATAGATTAGCTTAATAGTAGGGCTGAGTGCATTGGATACTTTTTCTTCCATTCTTGAGATACTTTGCTAAGAAGAATATGTTCCAGCTCCATCCATGTAAATATGAAAGAGGTAAAGTCTCCATCTTTCTTTAAGGCTGTGTGATATTCCACGGTCTACATGTACCACAATTTATTAATCCATTCGTGGGTCGATGGGCACTTGGGCTTCTTCCATGACTTAGCAATTATGAATTGGGCCGCAATGAACATTCTGGTACAGATATCTTTGTTATAATGTGATTTTTGGTCTTCTGGGTATATACCAAGTAAAGGAATTATAGGATCAAATGGCAGGTCTATTTTTAGATCTCTGAGTATTCTCCAAACGTCTTTCCAAAAGGACCGTAATAGTTTGTATTCCCACCAGCAATGTAGAAGTGTTCCCTTTTCTTGACATCCACGCCAACATCTCTGGTTTGGGGATTTTGTCATGTGGGCTAACCTTACTGGAGTTAGGTGATATCTCAAAGTAGTTTTGATTTGCATTTCTCTGATGATGAAGGATGGTGAGCATTTTTTCGTGTGTCTGTAGGCCATGCACCTGTCTTCTTTGGAGAAGTTTCTCTTCAAGTCCTTTCCCCATCCTGAGATGGGATCACTTGTTATTTTCTTGCTAATATGTTGGAGTTCTCTTTGTATT
>CAUYON010068904.1:0-42761 GCA_963573935.1 Arctocebus calabarensis
GCAAGCTATGGTATATGTACACTATGGAATACTATTCAGCCATTAAAAAAAATGGAGACTTTACAGCCTTTGTATTAACCTGGATGGAAGTGGAACACATTATTCTTAGTAAAGCATCTCAAGAATGGAGAAGCATGAATCACATGTACTCAAGTTTGGTATGAGGACAATTAATGACAATTATTCACAGGGTGGGGGTGCGGGGAGGGGAGAACAGAGAGAGAAAGAATGAGGGAGGGGTGGGGAAAGGAAGAGCAGAGAGAGGGAAGGAGCAAGGGGGGTGTGGTCTTGGTGTGTGCCACACCTTTTGGGGGCAAAACACAATTGTAAGAGGGACTTTACCCAACAAATGCAACCAGTGTAACATGGTTTCTTATACCCTCAATGAATCCCCAACAATGAAAAAAAAAAAAAAAAAAAAAAAACATGAAGTGAGATTAAGTGGCTCTACTGTTGAGTCTAAGATGGATATAAGAATTGGGGGAAAACAAAGATTTAGATGATTTTTAAACCATAAGACTGAGGACTGCACCCAGACAGAAAGCATATAAAAAAAAGTACAAGAGGCCACCGCATGAAAACGTGGGTCCTCAATGTTCAGAGCTTGGGAAATGAGGAAATGCTTGTGGATAGCTGTAAGTATAACTTAATCATGGCAACCTACTACGTGTTCTCACTGACAATGCTATTGATACCTCAATCTCATCCCAAACCCTCTTGATCCAACCCTTTGCTTCTGAAGTTACAAAGACTTCATCAAATGAAGCTTTACTTAGCATGTTACATTCCTGCTTAAAACCATCTAAAAGGCTAATGTTCAAAGATGTGAGACTTCAAGACCATGAGCTCCTGCGAGATGTCCTATTGTCATGTGCAAATACTCTTCTTCCTATCAGTAGAATCTACATTAGATTCTACCTAGCAGGTTCCTTCTAGTCCCAGTGTGTTTATCTGCTCTTCTCTCTGCCTAGAATTTTACCCCACTTCATCTCTTTACCAGTTTCACTCCTCACATCCCAGTACTTTCACTTAAAGCCATATGTCCTAACATGATCAGGTCTCTCTGTGTCTGTTCTCATCTCTCCTTACTCATTGCTTCAATAAATTAGAATTTCTAATTACATTATTCTGTATTTATTGGATAAGTAAATATCTTTCATGCTCACTAAATGTCAATAAAATAGGCCTCATGTTTCTTTGAGTCACTCATTGCTACCCAGGTCCTGGTACCGTCTCTGACACTTAGAAACACCTCACTGTTAAATAAATAATTTTTATTTGAAAAAATTTTTAATATCTGACTTGAGTGTTGGGAGATGAGGATCAACTAACTTGGGGATGAGGAGCCATACTTAAGAAAGAAATATATAAGTTATAATTTGGCTCAGTCAATAATCCTTAACTTGAAATGCTATTCCATCTATGGAGTTTTCTAATATCTTAGCATGGCAAGTAAAATAAATCTCATGAAAATCTTCCCTCATGTTCCACTCACTGTGAACTAATTCATAAAACTGAGATTCATGGGCAGACAGTGTTAGCAGGTCAGGATTGCCAGGCAAAGTTCACGCTTTTTATCAGAACACAAACCCTCTCTGTTTTCTAATACAGTACCCTGAATTCTTTTTCATCTTGATACTTTTTCTATTTTTAAAACTTCTTTTCCTTTAGTTTGCTCCTCATCTGCCCAACTTGCAAGCATTTTTCCAATGCCTCCAAGCAAGTAAAGTCTTTTTCCTGGACTATTTCCACGTGTGGCAATATTTTCTCCCAGGGCTGTTAAGTCTTTTATCCTTGCAGTTTGAGACAGAGGTAACTTACAGCCCAGAGTCTCTGGGTATTGAAAACATGATGAATGTCTTGTTTGTCTTGATTGTACCTGGCCTCTATTTCAGGCATGCACCAAATAGTCTGCCTTATTGATGACTGGAGTCACTAACACTCAGAGACAACAGCTCAGGTGCCAAATGATCACCAGCTTTCTCTTCTCTGCCATTTCTCCCTCACTTAATTCCCAAATGGCTATTTCTTATATTGTTATTGAATTTATTTCTGATTCTTAAATATTTTCTAAAGATTCTTATACCTTATAGTGATGTTGTGCTTTTTTTCTTCTCATTCTTTTTTTATTAAAATATCTACTGAACCATAATTATTTACATCATGTTAAATTTTTTATCTTAGTTGTTTCACTTTGCTGACATGTGATATAAGAATTAATAGTCTCATTTCACCTTTCACTTAAATATGCCTCCAAGTAAAATGTATAACCACTTTTGTACTTTCCAAAAGATTCTCAAAAATGTTATAATCTGGAAATGAAGAAGTTTAAGGTGATACACTAGTGTGATAAATACAGAAAGTGCAAAAAATGTATATACAATTTAAAGAAAGGAAAAGTCTATATTAAAACTGTAAAACTCCTCTTGCTCCCTTCTCTCTGCTCTCTTCTCTCTTTCTCATTTCTTCCCCTATGCTCTCACCTCTCTCTAAAAGAAGGTAAACTTATACTTTTATATCCTAAAAAACAAACTTGCAATAGTCAATACATGCCAATTACAATGAATGCAAGTGATGACTGAGCACCTCTTGGAATTACAGAAGTCAAACATGCTGTGCGTATTACAATTTTAACAGTTTTTTTTCTTTTCTTAAAATGTGTATATATATATATATTTTGGGACCTTTTCTTTGTGTATGTGTGTATGTGTGTGTACATATTATAATGTGTATTATAATGAGAGGAGGTGATTTGTATATTATTATTATTATTATTATTTTTGCAGTTTTTGGCCTAGACTGGGTTTGAACCCACCACCTCTGGCATATGGGGCCAGTGCTCTACTCCTTTGAACCACAGGCGCCACCTGGTAATGTGTATATTATATGTACACACACATGCACAGTGATACTCAAACTTAATGTGATGAACATATGTCACAATAGGAATTTTAGAAGCATCTTTTTGGTGTTTGAAATTTATAGCAAAGATGTATGTATATCAACTGGGTATTTAAATGAGGGCAAACCTCTGTATCTCTAACATCTTTGAATAATCAATTTTATGAACTATTACTTATGATACCACAGTTTATTACAACCAAATCTCATTATAAATTTGAGGAAAGACTGATGAATGACATATAAGGTCTGATAATTGAGTTTGCAAACTCATCCTAAAAAAAGTGTTACATCATTGCTGAGTAGCACTGTCTTCATCTTTGAAGTGCTGAGTAGCACTATCTTCATCTTTGGGAACCTGTGCACTGATGCTAGCATCTAGTCTACCTTTTAAAGCAATTCTGCAACTCTTTCTGTAATGGTCATCAGAGCTTCTGCATGTTACTCTTGATATCATGAATGTCATCAAAATATTGTCCTTTCAATATTTCCTTTATCTTCAGGGAAAGAAAAAAGTCACTAGGGTCCAGTGAGCAGGGAGGGTGTTCCAAAACAGTTATTTGTGTACTGGCTGAAAACTCCCTCATGGACAGTGGTGTGTGAACTGGTCCATTGTCATGAGGCAAGTGTCATGAGTTATCGGCAAGAAGTTCAGATTGTCTTCATCTAACTTTTTCATGCAGCCTTTTCAGCAATTCCAAATAGTAAACTTGGTTAATTGTTTGTCAGCGTGGTACCAATTCATAATGAGAAATCCCTCTTAATATCAAAGAAGGTTAACAACATTGTTTTGACTCTTGATTGCGGCTTACATAACGTTTTTGATCTTGCACTTTGATGCTTTGTTTTAGGGTCATGTTGTTACACCCATGTTTGATCAAACACAGCACAAAACATCATCTTGTCTCTCCAAACACCTTGGAAAATTTCAGTGGTCTTTTCCTGTTGTTCATCTGTGAGCTCCTTTGAGACCATGTTTGCACACACCTTTCTTTTGCCAAGATTTTCAGTTAAGATTTTCCTGTTTCTCTATTGTTTTTTACTTGGTTTGATGTGCTTCTTATAGTCAGCCAATAGTTATGATATAATATTACATGATTTTTTGTAATGTTCTTGTGAGTTCTGCTTGATATAAGCTGTCCTGACCTCCCTTCATCAGTGATGCTTTCTTGCCCCTCAGAAAAATGTTTAATCCATTGTACACTGCTGTTTTCTTCATGGCTCTATCTCCATCAACTTGAACTAACACCTCTCTTATTTCACTTCCACTCCTGCTAAGTTTAACAAGAAATTTAATGTTTATTTATTCCTCCAATTCAATCTCTGACATTTTTTGTGACGGCATACAAAAACACACAACAATAATGAATGCTATTCAGCAAAACACTGCTATACACCATCACAAATACAGCTGGGAGACACTGATACACCAAGGTTATAAAACCTTACCACAGTGTTTGTACAGTGTTGCTCATGCAGGTGCATGTGCCAAGTTTGCAAACTTAATTGTCAGGTCTTTGTAGATTCTTTAACATTCATATAATAGGCAAAGAAGGGGAACTATCATATATGGTTGCAAATGTATATATATATATCATATATATATGCAAACTCCCAGACCATCAATTCTGAATTGTACTTCAACTGGTATCAGTACATTATTTTGGAGATTTGCTCTCTGCAATGACAAGAACCAGGTTGCTTATGATTATCTAGAGAATATCTGGAAAGATAGGTTTGAGTAGTAATTACATGATGGTGAGTAATGATGGTAGAGTATAAATTATTTTATTCACATTAGAGTCTCTAGAAATGGGAAATAATTCTGTCATAATAATTTGTGACTGTGGTGCTGTACTAGGACAAAGCTGGTTTATCATAGCAGCCACCATACTTCTTTGTGGGCATAAGTTTACATGCAATGAAGGCCTGATAGAGTTTATTTTATTTCTTTCAATTGAATTTTTCTACTTTTTTAGACACAATATAATTAACAAGTGAGAATCTTCCCACATTGCACCAGCAGAGAACAGAATAACAAGATTTAAAACTATTTCAACACCTGACTTCTCAGTTAATAAAGACATCCAAATGGTAAAATTCTGCACTTTTCATGTTTCAGGCAATTAATTTACATAACCTAAATTAACAGATCTTAAAAAAAATGCATCTCTACCCCCAACACACATCGTGCTGGTGGGTGTCAATTATACAGCTGAGAAGAGCAACAGTTATGGGTCACGAATTTTAAATGTGATAATTCAGTTCAAGGAATCATGTCCATAATAACCAGCTCTCAGTAATTTTAAAAATAGTTCTTCAGTTTGAGGGTTTTTTAAAAAATGGTTTCCCTTCACTTCCTGAGCCAGAAATTCTAGAAAATTATGAGTATTGGTATACTGTCTATGAGCTAAGAAAATAAATAGCACAGGTACACTGCTGTATTTATTTTTGTTACACAAGATTTGAAGATGTTTGTTCAGAACTTGGAAGCAGTAACAAATAAAATAATTAAGTGGGAAGCATATGTCATTTCTTCTGTTTTTATAAGCTAGTTGCATAGGCAAGAGATAACTAAGTGAGTAGTTACTTTGCACCTTAGGTAGTGAATTTTCACACGTGATTCATGTATATTCCAGTAACAGAATTTTTTCTGCTACCATGGAGAATGTGCAGAAGAGTTAACTTCCATGTGATTGGAAGCTGCCATTAATTGTTAACCCCTTGTTAAGCAAATCTTGTTTTTGGTTACATTTGGCTTATTCAGAATCATAATGGTTTGGGCTTTGTATCCAAATAAAGACTCTTGTATGATGAATAACCATCCCAACAGTTTTAGTGTTGTTCATATCTAACTTTAGGAATAGAGTAGATTTTTTTCTTTTTAATTAAAAATAAGCAACAATATGAACATAAATGTACCACGTTTACAAGGTTTATAATTCCCATGTTTGCAAGCCTCAGAAATTTCAAAACTAAAAGAAATAAACAGTATTGTGCTCAACTGGCCATTGATTTTGCTCATTTTCTCTGTCTTTTTCTTTTCACATAAGCTAAAGAGATGGCAAGAGGAATCTCATGATTGAGATAAGTCTCCCCCCTCCCCCCCCCCCCGTTTAGAACCTATTATTCGATGTACTCAAGGGAAAGTTATAATTTGTTAGCAAAAATTTCCAGGTCATGATTTCCTTTTTAGCTTTACCTTTCATCACTTTCTGATTTTGCACCAACTCCCTCATAATATTTTCCTTTTCTGCCACCTGATGCAACCCACTTCCCAGCTGTTTGATATTTTTTCTTTCACACCTAAGCTATCTATCTAGATCAACTCCTCATCTTTTCTTGTATCCAGCTCTATTTCTCTAGACAAATGACTATTTATCCTTCTGGGAACAGTGTGGTGGTCTCCAGGCACCTCCTGGGAGGACCCTCTTCCTCCCTTCACTGGTGAGACTGGATCTACTTATACCCTCTGAGCGCTGCAGCAAATGAGGCCAACTCCCTCATGGTTGGCTGGGTGTAACCCAGGCTTCATTGACATTCCAGTTTCTGGCTGGATCTAAATCATTTAAGAATTGTCTGATAAATTATAAGCTTGAATTGTAAACAATCTAGAAAGCATTGTTTATCGGCTCCAGTTGCTCATCAATCACTAATTTCTTAACTTTTTATCACCTGGTTTTCACGCTTATTACTCTGGACATAATCCCTTACTGAGTCCTTCTAATTGTAAATTCAGTTGTCACTTCTTTGCCCTATCATTTTTGACCTCAAGGTAGTGTGTAACAAAATTGATCATTTCATTCCTTTTACACATATTGCCTTTCCTAAATTTTGTAATAGGACTCTGATGCTTTCTTTCCAGGTTCCCATAGGCAATATGTAGACACCTTCCAGGTTTTTCTGGGGTAAGATTTTTCTTTGCGAGCTTTCCATTATAGATATCACTCAGGTTCACACCCTCCACCTCTACTTTGAAACCACAGGGCCTTAGATTACTCTTTTTAGTCTGACTTATTTCTGGAGGTTTGGCCTGCATTTCTTGGATTTGCAGCAAATCCCTGGATACCTAAATGTTCTACTACTTCAAACTTAAAAGGTTTCTAAAATACTTCCTCACCCTCTGCTACCTACAAACTCAGAGAGTTCATCTTCTTAATATCCCAATTAGCAAAACTTTCTGAAATTGAAAACTTTTATTCATTGATAGCCAATGTTGCCTTCTTTCTTAACTTCTGGGTTCCTAATTCTAATTCAGAAACTTTAATCTAACATTTAATCTAACATTTCCTCAGGACTTCTCACCTGCATATACTCTCTTCCTTCTAATACCAATAAAGTTACAACATTGGGTAGGTCTGGCTCACATTTATAAAAAAGAAAGAGAAAATAAATTTCACTGACATTTCCATCTTTTACTTTTCATTGTTAACCTAATACAACTTTCATCCTTCTCTGAATTTTTAAGTGGCTTCCTATTTTGACAACAGCATTAAATTAAAATGGGTAAACCTAATATTTTAAAGTCTAAACCTATTGTCCCAAGCAACTTATTACGACATACTTCCCATTACTACCTTTCTCAAAATCATTAAATTGGCTTAATTCATTTATTCAACTCCTGATTTAGTGACTCCTATAGTTTTCTGCCTTTGAGGTACTTTTATTCCATTTACTCAACATGAAAATATGTTCAACATATGCTTTGTCTGTCTATCTTCTACAGACTGAGTTTAGTACCTTTCCTTTATAAAGCTTTCTGAGTTTATCTTCAGACTAAATCTAGACACACATATTACCATTTGAGATAAGAAGTTATTATTTATCATTTTTATTTTATCCCACTGGAAATCTAGATCATCACATATACAAATGTTCACTAAAGGAGGAGGCAGAGCAAGATGGCGAACTAGAGACACCTTCTTTCTAGTTGGGTGTGGTGAGATTGGGGAGAAAAAAACTCCAAGAACCTCTGGCTTATTTTTTTACCCAGAAATATTACTTTGGGGGCATAGGGAGGCAGTGGGAGACTTCAGAACCCCAAGGGGAGGATGAAAGTAGTATAGAAGCAGCAAGGGTTTGCAATGGGTCAGAGGCCAGCTGGCATGATGGCTATGAAGTCAGCAGCTATAGCATTGGGGAGAGTTTGCAGACAGGGAAGGCCTTCCCTGTGGGTTGTTTTAGGGGAGGCACTTGAGCACTTAGTTGAGTTACCTTGGGAGACCTTGGGTGAGTGAGCAACTATATAGAGAGAGTTTTTTCTTTTTTTAAAAAAAAAAGTTTTCCAATTTTTCCCCCTAGAATTTCATTTTCTTCATTTTTCCCACGTAAATATAATTTTTCATTGTTGCCTTCTCTTATAATAAGGCTTCATTTTTGCTAGTGTTTGTGACCTTGATATTGTTTTTTTCCCCCAATTTTATTCCTTAAGGGTGTTTTTGTTTGTTTGTTTCATTTACACTATTTTTGTTTTTCTTCTCTATTTGGTGATTATGGGGTCCTGTGTCTGGATCAGATGAACAGAGCTGCAAACATCAAAGGACCCACCCAACCTGGCACCTCCAGATGTTGGGATCTGTGAGTGTGAGTCAAAGTACCCTACTGTACAACACTAGTACTCCTGTCTCTCTCTTTCTCTTCCTGTCTTCTTTTTGTCAGTCTTCTTTTTACTCACCCCTTTCCTTTTTCCTCTCTCTCTCTCTCTTTTTATCTTTTACCCTTCTTGCTCTTCACACTTCTCATTGTTTTAGTCCTTTAGCTAAAGGACATTTCCACACCTTAAATCACGGGCATGGTAACTTAAAGAGCAAGAGAAAGTGTAAAGTGAAAGGAAAAAGTAGTTCAAGGAAACAGAAAAAAAGAAAATGCTCAGGAGGAAGAAATAGAAAAATACTGGCAGAGCAACCCCTCCCACAAGGGATCATGAGATAGCTATTGCAGAAGATTCCACCTATAAAGAAATGCTAGAAATGACAAAAGGGGAATTTAAAATCTGAATGGTAAACAAAAATGAAGGAAATTGCTAAGAGAGTGGAAAATAACCAAAAGGAAATCCCAAAACAGAATCAAATAAGAAATGAATGATATGAAGCATACAGAAAGATATAGCAGAGCTTAAGAAATTGGAGCAGTCAATCAGGGAACTTAAAGATGTAGTAGAAAGTATTAATAACAGATTAGACCATGCAGATAAAGAATTTCAGAGGTAGAGGATAAAGGTCTTGAGATAACTCAGGCATTAAAGAGACATAAAAAAGAGAGAGATAGCAGAATGCTCACTGACAGAACTATGGGACTTTATGAAGTGTTCAAACATATGAGTCATGAGTATCTCAGAAAGTGAAGAAGAACACCCAGAGAAATGGAAGCCCTATGAGAATATACCATAAATGAAAATTTCCCAAATATCACCAAAGGGTCCAACACACTCATTTCAAAAGGATATCAGACCCCAGGTCATCTCAACTCAAATAGAGTTTCTCCAAGACATATCATCATGAACGTATCCAAAGTCAAGACAAAAGAGAAGATTCTGCAAGCTGCCAGGAATAAGCACCAATTGACCTGTAAGGGCAAATCCGTTGAGGTGACTGCAGACTTCTCAAATGAAACTTTTCAAGCCACAAAAAAAAAAATGGTTATATATCTTTATTATACTTAAACAAAATAGTTTTCTGCCCACAATTCTACATACTGCTAAGTTAAACCTTAAAATTGATGCAGATATCAAATCTTTAACTGATATGCAAACATTGAAGAAGAATAAGACCAGCTCTATAGGAAATACTTCAACCTGTTCTACACACTGACCATTATAATGGATGACCAGCAAAGAAAATACTCCAAAACTAAAGGACAAAACCCAGCTTCCACAATGATGCAAAAGATAAAACTAAGTAATAGACTTTCACAAAATAAGATGAACAGAACTCTACCACACTTACCAAATCTCTCAATAAATGTTAATGGCTTGAATTCCTCACTGAAGAGGCATAGGCTGGCTGATTGGATTAAAAAGCACAAACCTTTCATTTGCTGTCTGCAGGAAACACACCTAACCTTGAAAGACAAAGTAAGACTCAGGGTTAAGGGATGGATAACAATTTTTCAGGCAAGTGGAAATCAGAGAAAAAGAGAGGTTGCAATTGTTTTTTCATATACAAGTGGATTTAAAGCAACTAAATTAAAAAAAAAGACAAAGATGGACTGTTTATATCAGTCAAGGGAACAATATAACAAGATGATATTAAATTCTAAATATTTATGCACCCACCTTAAATGCTCCCAGATTTCTGAAATAGACCTTAATTAGTCTGAGCAATATGATGCCTTATAACACCACAATAGCAGGGACTTTAACACTCCTCTCACAGAGCTGGACAGATCCTCTAAACAGGAATTGAACAAAGATACAAGGGACTTAAATGTGATCCTAGAACAACTGTGCTTGATAGATATATAGAACATTGCATTCCAGAGCATATCCTAGGACACAAATCAAACCTCAACAAAATCAAAAAATAGAAATTTTACTTATATCTTCTTAGACTTGTGGCAATAAAGGTGGAACTCAACTTCAACAAAAATTGTCATTCTCTTCACAAAGGCATGAAAATGAAATAAACTTATGCTGAATGAAAGTTGAGTCAAGGAAGACATAAACAAAGGAAGACCTTAACTTCCTTGAGCATAACAACAATGAAGACATAAGGTACAAAAAACTATGGGACACAGCAAAAGCAGTGATAAGATGGAAATTTATTATATTAGATGTATACAGTCAAAAAACTGAAAGAGGATTTTCCAAAGAAATGGAAAAGAAAGAGTAATCAAATCCCAAACCTAGCAGAAGAAAAGAAATAATCAAAATTAAATCAGAAATAAATGAAATTGAAAATAAAAGAACCACTCAGAAAATTAATGAAACAAAAAGTTGGTTCTTGAAAAAGATAAATAAAACCAATAAACCATTGGCCATATAAACCAGAAATAGAAAAGTAAAATCTTTAATAACCTCAATCCTAAATGAAAAGGGGGAAATACCAACTCAGACCACAGAGATACAAGAGATTATTCCTGAATACTACCAAAAACTTTATGCTCAGAAATTTGACAATGTGGGTGAAATGGACCAATACCTGGAATTACACCATCTTCTTAGACTTACCCAGGAAGAAATAAATCTCTTGAACTGACCAATATCAAGCACTTAAATTACAGAAACAATAAAAAAGCTCCCAACAATAAGGAAACAACAACAACAAAAGCCCAAGAGCAGATGGCTTCACATCAGAATTCTAGCACATCTTCAAAGATGAGCTTATACCTATACTGTAGAGCTTATGCCAAAACATTGGGATGGAAGTAACCTTCCCCAGCACATTCTGTGAAGCAAATTCCACCTTGATTCCAAAAGAAGGAAAGGACCCAATGAAAAAGGAGAAGTATAGAACAATTTCACTAATGAATATTGATGTAAAAATATTCAATAATTGCAGCTACCCATTACAAAAATTTTACATTATGATTGAGTAGACTGCATCCAAGGCATGCAAGGTTGGTTTAACATGTGCAAATCTATAAAAATAATACATCACATCAATGGAAGCAAAAACAAAGACCAAATGATCCTCTCAATAGATGCATAAAAAGGATTTGACAAAATTCAGCATCCTTTTTCTAGCAGTAACATTTAAGATAATAGGCACAGGTGGCACATTTCTTAAACAGATTAACCCCATCTGTGACAAACCCACAGCTACCATCATAGCAAATTAGTTTTAATCTTTCTGTGTTGAGAAGCAGTGGTTGGGCATGTTTTGAAAATACTTGTTTTCCCTCATGATAATATATTTGCCTTAACTTAATAGCATGGAAAAATGCTCAGTAAATACTTAGTTGCTTTCACTTCACTACTAAAGAAAGTATGCAATTTGATTTACACTGTTAACTAAAAATGTATGCCTGGTTGGGAAATGGAATCTTCGTTATATGAACTAAAATAAGAAACTAAATCATAATCATTACTGCATACGATTTAAGAGCAAAAAAAAAAAAAAAGAATACTCATTCGATGTTTTTTGGGTAATAATATCAGAGGGTGTGTCCAAATTAGCCCTTCTAAAATGTTTTCAGTTTGTTTATGTGACATTTAATGAAATATTAGGAGAAAGACCATGGTTTTTGTGAATATTTTCTTATTAACCTACTGGTATGGGTGAGGTTTTGAAAGGGAATGTTACTTTTTTATCTTTGGGATGAGCTAATTAGCTGCAAAATCTTGAAGATTCCAGTAAAGTACTAATTGCCTTCATCTAAAGCATTGCCTGATTAAAACCTTTTACTTAATATAGACTATAGACATTGAAATATAGTGTAAGTTTCATTCTTTTCTTATATTTTGTGTTCTCTATTATCATATTGCTATTGAATGTATAAATAATGCAGGCCTCTTTAAACAAAAGATTTACTTTTAAAAGGATAAATAAAACATTTTATTTATAATTCATGAAGCTTTTTCATTAATTATCTTTGATTCTCTTAACATTTTGAGGTAAGATTTACTATTGTTACTCCTATGTGAAGGAAAGAAATGATATCTGGAGAGATTCTTTGATTTGTTGAAGATAAGCATGTCATCAAATGGCAGAAATAAAATGTACATAAATATCCACAAATCACATTTCAAAATTTCCTTACTTCTGTTACTTGGTTTACTGTAGAATTAAGAGACAAACTACAGAATGTCACATATTCTTTCTTGTGTAAATAATAGACACATTTTCTTATAAGAACTTCGGGTAAGTAATTTCTTATGTTATATTCTATTCATGCCAGGCACATTTTCAACCCTTAGAACTGAGAACTCTAAAATTCCATTCTACAGGTAGAAAGAAAACAATTAAACATGGTATTATTAAATGGAAAGCAAATTAATCATGGAATGTAGTAAGATATTCCTTCAGGAATAATTACTTGTTGAACAGCAGCAACAGCAGCAACAAAAACAGCAAAAACTATTATTTGCAAAATAAAGGCAAAAAAGAAACTGTGTTTTCCACTCTCTCCTGAGCACTAAGATAAATGAAACTTTACCAAAAAATGATTAATGATAGCTTCAAAATTGAATTATAGCTTTTCAAAATATCTATATTTGGTTGTAACTACTAAAGACCCACAGTTCTTGCTCAGTAAATAAATATTTTGTTGATAAAAGCAATACATAAGAAGGGACAATTTGTGGAAACAGCATAAATGAATACACAAATCTGTATTATGATTTTTTTTTGTTTTTGTTTCCAAGATGCTAAAACGAACATTTTTAAAATATCCAAATTTGAACTGAAATATTTTTAAAGCAGATTGAAGTAAAAGAGCAAGAATCCACATATAGACAATGGGAGAAAGATATTCTGTTTTCAGGAAAAAAATCCTATGACACCATTTAAAGTTTCCTATAAATTGGCTAAAGATAGTTCTGACTCCTACAATGTTTTTTTTAAAATGTGGTCCCTGGGCTCTCATGCCTCTTGGTCCTTCTTAGCAAATTTTTCTAGCTTTTCTTTTCCTTTTTAGTCCACAAAATGTACTGAAACCAACTGATATAATGTGCCAGGAAGATTTGCTTGAATATAGTTATTAACCCTTGGAGAAAATATGGAGGCAAGTTACAACATGTTGTACATTTTTTGTTGTGTAAATAGTATACATCCTTTCCTGATAAAAATTTTGAGCAAGTAATTTCTGATATAATTAAAAATTAGCAATTTGAGAAATTGCATTTTGAGATGCATATATGTAATACAACTTTTGGTTTTCACAGGGATTAGTTCTAAGACCTTCCTAGGATACCAATATCCAAAGATACTCAAGTTCCTTATTTTTTTTTTAGATGGCATATTATTTGCATGTAACCTACACACATCATCCAATATATTTTAAATCATCCCTAGATTATCTATGATACCAAAACAATATAAATCTATATATATAGATCTCATGCTATATTGTTTAGGAAATAATGACATAAAAAGTCTGTACATGTTCAGTATAGACTTGTTTATTTTCCCTTTATTTTTCCATTTATGGTTGGTTAAATTTACACACACAGAACCCAAATACAGGGAGGGTTAATGGCATATAAAATGTACTTGTACATAATCAAGGTTGACAATATTTGTTCAGTAAATTTGACTTTTACTCCCTGGGTTTAGAGTAAATCATGATGTGTTTTAACAGGATCACTTTGGTTGCTATGTTGCGAATAAACCTAGTGGGGCAAAGAGAAGGAGAACCCCAGTAAGAGATGATGTTAACATGGACAAGGATGATAGCAGTGAGAAGAGTGAGAAATGATGAGATTCTCAATGTTTGAAACAAAAAGCCAAAATACTTTTCCTGATTAATAAGAAAAGAATAGTAGGAGAGAGGAAGAGGCCAGGATAGAGTTTCTGTCTCAACAGAAAGCCCTGAAAAAGGAAGCCAACACACAGGAAGTCCTGAAACTGTATTTCACACTGTCTGACCTCTGACACAGATGCTCAAAGTGAGCTGTAAAGCTATTAAACAATCCTGATCAAGAAGAGCAAAACTGAAAGCATCATGTTACCAGACTTCGAAATATGCTGCAAAGCTACAGTAACCAAAACACCAATATAGTGTCATAAATACAGACATATAGATTAATGAAACAACAGAGAACTCAGAAGTAAATGCATATATTTAAAGACAACTTATTTTATATAATTTTGTCAAGAAGATTCACTGGGGAAAGATAATCTCCTACATATCTAATAGTGGGAAAACTGGATAAAATTCAAGAAGGTGGTAATGCAATAAAATTCAAGAATGTGGTAGGGGAGAAAGGGGGGGCAAGATGGCCATGGGTCCCTTGCCCCACTCCCTGTGCTCAGCCCTGTGGGAGCCTCGGTGCTGTGCTCCACCAGCCCAGCCATAGTCGTAAACCTAGCGCTCGCCTTGCTGAAGTCACGAGGCACCAGGCACCAGTCACTGCCAGAAACATGTGCAGTGTCCCCTGCCCTGCTGTTGGATCTTTGTGCCCCATGCTCTTGGAACTGTTCCTACAGCCAGAAATCCCTGGATATGGCAGTTGCCTGGGAGCTGTGCAGGGCCACTTCCCTCAAAGATCCAGCAATGATAGAGGTATCCTGCCAGATATAATTGCTGAGAGACACCTCCCCAACTCTGAGGACTGGCAGAGGAAACCAGAACTCTCTCTATAGGGATACCAGTGCTGCAGAGCAGCAGTGGCAAAGGTGCAGTGGCTGAGGGAGAAAAGCATTTGCTGACTTGTTTACCCTCAGACTGATTTCAAGTGGAATACTCGCCAGTGGCTATTAAGTACCTGAGGCAGACAGGCCTAGGTTTTCCCGAGCCCCCTGGCTGTTGGCAGAGGGTAGTGGCCAGGCCATGGGGACATTGAACTTCCTTTGACTCTGATAGGCAGAAAGCCACAGCACGTCTGCTTATTGGAGGAAGCAAGACCTCAGCCCTGTAGGGTCATGAGTGACTGGGCATGAAAGAGGAGCAAAGTGGAGAAAGAGACACAGCCCCCTGGTCCAACTCTGCTACTGGGTGGACCTTTCTGATTGCACAGAGCACCTGAGCAAGCCAAACTAGAACATTCAGTAGACCTCTGCCATCTAGTTGCTGGAGATTTTCAAACTCTCCCACTCAAGAGTTCGTACTGACTGGGTCAATTGGTTTGGAACTCCTAACCTGGGCCAACCACCCAAGGACCCTCTTGGGTAGTATCCTCATTGTGTGGTAATGGGAAGGGTTGATTTTCCTCTTCCAGTGTTGTCCATGGTGGGTAGGGTGTCTTAGTTGCTTGTATTTATCCACTGCTAAGACTTCACCAGAGTCACTGATCCACTAGAATTGGCCAAGAATCAGATGAATATAACACAGAGCCACCTAACCCCACCATACCAAGCAGGCTTCCTCAGCCTCAGACTGTAATACTGTATGGGTCATTTACAAAGCTATTGGGAAAAAAGCTGCAGTCATTAATCCCAGATCCTTGACAAAGGGCTGGTTAAACACAACTCCAGCAACTCCCAATCCAATTTCACCTTACCTGCCTGTCTAGCCAACAGTGAAAAGTAAACATGAGGTGGAATCAGCGGAAAACCTCTGGCAACATGAATAATCAGAGTAGGTCAACTCCCCCAAGGAACGATATGGCAGACACGGCACAAGATCTCATTTATAAACAAATGGCTGAGATGCCAGAAATCGAGTTCAGAATTTGGATAGTAAATAAGATTAACAGAATGGAGGTAAAGATGGAATTAAAATTTCAAGGAGTAATTCAAAAGATGTCTCAAGAAATCAATGAATTCAAAGACAAAATCACCAAAGATTTTTGAAAAATTAAGGCAAAAACTTGCAGCCCTCAAAGATCTGAGAAATACAGTAGAATCCCTCAGTAGCAGAATGGAGCAGGCAGAAGAAAGGATCTTTGACATTGAACACAAAGCTTTTATATGTTCCCAAATGCTCCAAGAGGAAAAAAAGTGGAGAACACAAACAGATCATTCTCTCAGAGAGTTCAGGGATAATTTGAAGAGATCTAATATTCGTCTTATGGGATTACCTGAAGGTGATGAGGTTGCTGCAAAGGATATAGAGGCTTTACTTTATGAAATAATCAAAGAGAAGTTTCCAGACATGCCAAGAGAATCTGAAATTCAGATAGCAGACAGTTTCAGAACACTGGCATGACTCAATCCAAATAAAAATTCTTATTGAAACATTATAATTAGCTTCGCTGAAGTTAATATGAAGGAGAAAATTCTATAAGCTGCCAGATGTAAGAAGGGGAAGAACATTAGATTGACTACAGATCTCTCTACTGAAACCTTTCAAGGTAGAAGAGAGTGGTCATCGATCTTTAATCTCCTTAAACAAAATAACTTTCAACCCAGGATCCTGTATACAGCTAAACTGATTTTCATCTATGATGGAGAAATTAAATACTTTAATGACATGCACATGTTGAAGAAATTTGCCATAACTAAATCAGCTCTCCAGATATTCTCAGACCTTCCCTCCATGATGAATAGCACAATCCTCTACCACCAAAGTAAAGTCACTCAGAAACTTTTAATCAAATTTCAACTTCCACGGTGGCAAAATGATTAAAAATGTCCACTGGACTTTCGAAAAACTCAATCCTAATATACTGTCTGTCTTATCAATACTCTCAATTAATGTGAATGGCTTAAACTGCCCTCTAAAGAGGCACAGGTTGGCTCACTGGGTACAAAAGCTCAGGCCAAACATCTGTTGAATTCAAGAATCTCACCTTACCTTAAAAGATAAACATAGACTTAGGGTGAAAGGATGGTCATCTATAATTCAGGCGAATGGAAATCAGAAAAAAAGCAGGTGTTGCAATTTTATTAACAGATATAATAGACTTTAAACCAACAAAAGAAAGGAAAGATAAGGATGGCCACTTCATATTTGTTAAGGGCAACATTCAACATGATGAGATTTCAATTATTAACATTTATGCCCCCAATCTGAATGTGCCTCAATTTATAAGACAGACTATAATAGACATGAGCAACTTGATTTCCTCCAGTAGCATAATTGTTGGAGATTTTAACACTCCTTTGGCAGTGCTGGATGGATCCTCCACAAAGAAGCTAAGGAAAGAAATTTTAGACTTAAACTTAACCATCCAACATTTGCATTTAACAGACATCTACAGAAAATTTCAACCTAACAAAACTGAATGTACATTCGTCTCATCAGCTTATGCATCATCCTCCAAAACTGATCACATCTTAGGTCACAAGTCTAACCTCAGCACATTTAAAAGAATAGAAATCATTCCTCGTATTTTCTCGGACCACCATGGAATATAAGTGGAACTCAGTAACAACAGGAATCTGCATACGCATACAAAAACATCAAAAGTAAATAATCTTATGCTGAATGATAGCTGGGTCATAGATGAGATTAAGAAGCAAACTGCCAAATTTTTGGAGCAAAATCATAATGAAGACATGAACTATTGGAACCTCTGGGATACTGCAAAGGCTGTACTAAGAGGGAAATTTATAGGGTTGCAAGCCTTCCTCAAGGGAATGAAAACAGAGGAGGCTAACAACTTAATGGGACATCTCAAGCAACTGGAAAAGGAAGAACATTCCAATTCTAAACCCAGTAGAAGAAAAGAAAGAACTAAATTAGAGCAGAACTAAATGAAATTGAAAACAAAAGCATCATACAACACATCAACGAATCAAAAAGCTTGTTGTTTGAAAAGGTTAATAAAATAGATAAACCTTTGGCTAATCCGACCAGAGAAGTAGAAGAGTAAAATCCCTAATTTCATCAATTCAAAATGATAAAGGCCAAATAACAATAGACTCCTCAGAAATTCAACAAATACTTAGTGATTATTATATAAAACTATTCTCAGAAGTATGAAGATCTGAAGGAAATAGATCAACTTGGAAACATGCCACCCTTCTAGACTTAGCCAAAAAGATGTGGAAATGTTGAACAAGCCTATATCAAGTTCTGAAATAGCATCAACTTTCAGAAATCTCCCCAAAAAGAAAAGCCTGGGACCAATGGCTTCACATCAGAATTCTACCAAACCTTTAAAGAAGAACTAGTGCCTATATTACTTAACCTTTTCCAAAACACGGAAAAAGAAGAAATTCTTCCCAACACATTCTGTGAAGCAAATATCACCCCGATACCCCAAACAAGAAAAGAAAATTATAGACTAATATCTCTAATAAATATTGATGCAAAAATATTCAATAATATTCAATAGCAAACAGAATCCAACAACACATCAAACAAATTATACCTCACAACAAAGTGGGTTTCATCCCAGGGTCCCAAGGATGGTTCAGTATATGAAGTCCATAAATATAATACATCATATAAACAAATTAAAAAACAAAGACCATATGATTCACTCAAGTGATGGAGAAAAAGCTTTTGATAATATCCAGCATCCTTTCTTGATCAGAACACTTACGGAAATAGGTATAGATGGAACATTTCTTAAACTGATAGAGGCCATCTACAGCAAACCCACAGCCAATGTCATATTGAATGGGGTAAAACTAAAATCATTTCCACTCAGATCAGAAAACCAAGCAAAGATGTGCACTGTCTCTAGTGCTTTTTAACATTGTGATGGAAGTCTTAGACACCACAATCAGGCAAGAGAAGGCAATCAAGGGGATTCAAATAGGACCAGAAGAGATCAAATTGTTACTCTTCAGAGACTATATGATTATATATCTGGAAAACCCCTGGGAATCAACTACAAAACTCCTAGAAGTGATCAAGGAATACAGCAACGTCTCAGGATATAAAATTAACACTCATAAATCTGTAGCCTTTATATATACCAACACTACAGATGTTGGCGTGGATGTGGAGAACAGTGAACACTTCTGCACTGCTGGTGGGAATGCAAGCTAGTAGTCAAGGGAAAAAAACAATCAAGGACCCGATTCCCTTTACAATAATGCCAAAGAAAATGAAATATCTGTGAGTGTATCTAACTAAGGATGTGAAAGATCTCTTTAAACCCAACTATGAAATTCTGAGAAAAGAAATATCTGAAGATGTTAACAAATGGAAAAATATACCATGCTCATGGCTGGGAAGAATCAACATTGTTAAAATATCTATACTATCTAAAACAATCTACAGATTTAATGCAATCCCTATTAAAGCACCTCTGTCATACTTTAAAGACCTGGAAAAATTTGTACTTCATTTTATATGGAAACAGAAAAAAAAAATCTCAAATAGCAAAGACATTACTCAGAAATAAAAACAAATCAGGAGGAATCACACTTTCAGACTTCAGGCTATACTCTAAATTGATAATGATCAAAACAGCGTGGTTCTGGCACAAAAAGAGCAGCAGAAGTATGGAACAGAATGGAAGACCAAGAGGTGAACCGAGACACTTATTGTCATTTGATTTTTTTTTTTTTTTTTTTTTTGCAGTTTTTGGCCGGGGCTGGGTTTGAACCTGTCACCTCCAGCATATGGGGCTGGTGTCCTACTCCTTTGAGCCACAGGTGTTGCCCTCATCATTTGATTTTTGATAAGCCTATCAAAAATATAAATTGGGGGAAAGATTCCCTATTAAACAAATGGTGCTGGATGAATTGGCTGGTGACCTGAGAAGACTAGAACTGGACCCACACCTTTCTTCTCTAAAAAAAATTGACTCTCACTGGCTAAAGGACTTAAACTTAAGACATGAAACTATAAGAATTCTTAGAGAGAGTGTAAGGGAAACACTTGAAAAAATTGGCCTGGGAGAATACTTTATGAGGAGGACACCCCAGGCAGTTGAAGCAACATCAAAAACACATTACTAGGATCTGAATAAATTAAAAAGTTTCTGCACTGCCAAGAACACACTACATAAAGCAGATAGACAGCCCTTAGAAAGGGAGAGGATTTTTGAAAGTTATATTTCTGACAAAGGTCTAATAACCAGAATCCACAGATAACTTAAACTTATTACTAAGATAAAAACAAGTGATCCATTTTCATTATGGGCAAGAGACATGAACAGAAGCTTCTCTGAAGAAGACAGGCTCGTGGTCTACAGACACATAAAAAAATGCTCAGCATCTTTAATCATCAGAGAAATGCAAACCAAAACCATTCTGAGATACCATAGAACTCCAGTAAGAGTAGTCCACATCACAAAATCCCAAAACTATAGATGTTGGCGTGGATGTGGAGAAAAGGGAACACTTCTGCACTTCTGGTGGGAATGCAAGCTAGTACGTTCCTTTTGGAAGGAAGTTTGGAGGACAGTCAGGAATCTAAGTGTAGACCATTTGATCCTGCAATTCTTCATCTAGGTTTATATCCAAAGGACCAAAATGCACTTGACAATAACGATATTTGCACCATATTGTTCATTGCATCTCAATTGATAATTGCCAAGTCATGGAAGAAGCCCAAGTGCCCATTGACCCATGAATGGATTAATAAATTGTGGTATATATACACCATGGTACCATGGAATACTATGCAGCATTAAAGAAAAATGGAGATTTGACCTCTTTTATGTTTACATGGATGGAGCTGGAAAATATTCTACTTAGTAAAGTATCTCAGGAATGGAAAAAAAAAAATTCCAATGTACTCAGTACTACTGTGACACCAACTTAAATCACTCACACTTGCATATGAAAACTGAAACACAACTATAGCCTGGGATGAAAGGGAAGGTGAGGGAGTGGAGAAGGGAAGGGGGTGGGTCAATAGAGGGAGGGTTAGTAGGGGTACTACCCCTATGGAGCATACTGCAAGTACAAGTTGGATCTATTAGGTGTAGAACATAAATATCTTAACAGTGTAATTGGGTAAATGAGGTGAAGGCTATGTTGATTAGTAGGATATAAGCACTCCAATTTGTACAAATAATCAACTCATCGAATCCCATAATGGCATGAATGTATTCATGATCTATGTACAAATGACTTAATAAAAAAAAAAAAAGAAGAAGAAGAAGGTGATAAGGGAAAGGGCGGAAGGAGGTTTGCTGAATTCCCACCTAACAGATAATGTAGGGGTATATTGCATTCTTCATGGATGGAAAACTAAAGTGAAAATCAGACTCTATGTATAAGCCAAACAATATAACCTAATTGTATGAACACACATGTTAATCCGAAATATAAATAAGTAAATAAATAAATAAATGTCCCTCCCCCCCCCCAAAGAATTTGTTCATGGAACTGCTTTCACTTTATTATACACTTTAACTGCTGTCATACATTTCTCCATAAATGTTTAAAACAGGGCATATCTATGAATTTCTGAACCACAACAAAATGAAAACTTAATATGATTTGATTTGTAGTTGAATGACCTGATATCACAGATTTTATTTGTGGAGAAAAAGTATTTTTTGTTTAACTTGTCAAGAATATCATAGACATATTTAAACCAACATCTAACATATTAACAGAATTAAAAATTCTTGAAGATGACACACAGTACATAAAATAAGTTATAAGCTGTGGTCCTTGTGACTTTTTGAGTTCAACTATATCACTATGCACTTTATAGATAAGAAAAATTCAAGATACATTGAAATATCTTTAGCCTAAAAATTGAAAATTACAATAGGTACAAACCTGGTATCATTTTATTTTGTGGGCCTGTTTAGGTATATACTGAATTCTTCATTATACAAAATGAGTAATACACCTATACATCATATGCCTTATAATCCTTGAAGCCAAGCCATTAATTTAAGTTAATTTAATTAAGTTTAATTCTTTCCTTTTTTTTTTTTTAGACAGAATCTCAATCTGTTGCCCTGGGTAGAGAGTCATGGGATCATAGATATCTGGCTATTTTTTAAATTTTTTTTCATTAATTTAATTCTTAATTCCTCCCTGTACAGCATGTCCTATGTCTCAATGTAACTTTCTGATCCCTAAATTATTTTTTATATTAAGATGCCAAATGTATATACCATACATGGACAGTACAGCTTAAATTTTACTGGAGAGTTCTATAGTTCACATGAAAAATATTTAATTTGTTGCCCTAAAACCAGACTTGTATTAATTAAAATGTGTTCCAATTTTTGGTTCAGAAGTCCAATGTGAATTCCTGAAAGATATCAGAACAATGGCTTCCTCCCTCTTTCTGCTACGTTTCTCTTTTTCTGCCCATTGCCTCTACTTATATGCCACTGACTGTGTTTCTAATCCCTATCAACTAAAAAGCCAATATCTTTTTAAAATTTCACAAAAACACTACCCAGTAATTGAGTGGGAGGGAAATACTTTCTCTGCAGCATGTGAGTTGAATAAAATCTGGTTTTTAATGGAGATGACAATGATTCAAGTCAGATACTTTTAATATCTTCACCTGAAGACATTTTGGCATTGAGCAAGAACATGGATTTTTAGTACCAGCACTTACAAAATATCTATTTCATTATTTGAAAAGCTTGATAGTACATCAATAATTACATAATATTTGGCACCTTCCATCCCCTTTTGTCACCTCTTCATGAAAAGAACAGAAGGAAAATATAGCCATGCTGACATGCTTATAACCTGACTATTGCTGTAAACTAGAAATGGTGTCAATTCCCAACTGATGTTAAAATTTAATTAGAGCTAAAACTAAGAGTTCCAGATAAATTATCTTAAAAGTAAATTATTTTGGAGATATTCTAAATGTTTAGAATGTATCTAGTATTAGTTTCATTTTGAAATAGTTTATTCTATATGAGATTAAAAATATAAATATAGAGAGTTCATTTGTACCTTTCTTCAGCTTCTCCCACTGATAAGCATCGTACATTACCACAATATATTATAAAGCCAGAAAATTTACATTGACATACTGCTATTAATATAAGTGGATTTTGCCAGTTTTATAGGCACTCATTTTTTATTCTTGGAACAAGAACATACATGCATACAAAATTTTATTGCATATATTAATTCATGTAGCCATCACCATAATCATGTTACAGATTTTATCAGTAATGGGACTGCTATTTACCTCCCTTCTCTTAACTCCTGGCAACACCAATCCACTGATTTGCTCTTTATCATTATTAGTTTTATCAGCTGGAGAATATCACATAAATGGAATCTTATAGCATGTGTAACCATTTCAGATTCGCCTTTTTTATCCCCTATTCAGCATAATGTCCATGAAATCTATCCAAGTTGTTACATCTGACCATTTTTTTTTCCTTTTTACTACTGGGCATTCCATTTTATAGATGTACCAATATTGTTTGTTTATCTGTTCGCTGTGTGGAGGTCATCTGGGTTGTTTCTAGCTTTTGACTATTACAAATAAAACTTCTATGAAAATTTATGTACAGGTATTTGTGAAGGTAGAGGTTTTTATTTCCTTTTGATAAATATCTGAGAGTTCAATTGCAGCTTCTTAGGCCAAATATGTATTTAACCTTACAAGAAGTTGTCCACCTGTTTGCTGGCAAGGGTGTGTGTCCCAATTTTAACTGCTAATTAACCTATAATTCTTTAAAGCAAAACCTTTGTTTACCGAGTCACACATTACCGTCCCCTAACCTGGGATGACAACTATTTGACTTACATTGGTCAAAGTTAGACACCAAATAGATGCTTTATAATTATTTCAGGTCATTTGGTCACGTGTGCTTTAATTATCTCCCAGATGTGAGCAAATGTGAATCTGGAAGAGCTACTTCTTCAGGATGGGTCCTGGGTGGCTAACTAAACTTAAATTTTAAATAGATACATGCAGTCATTGGCGTACTAGAGGTCTCTGCTCTTTCTCTGAGTTTCCTGGAAAACACCACTTCTATTTCACTTCCAGCCTTTCTGCGCTCACCTGTACCAACCAATCAGGGCTCAGCTATATCAACTAGTAAGACCTTAGCTGCATCAATCAATCAACAGAGCTTGATTTTTGTTTTTGAATCCCAAGCAGAAACTTTTGCTATAAACCCAATCCCTCTTGTTGTTCTGTGGAACACACCCCTCTTTTACACTGGAGGCTGCATTCAGTTTGCAAACTGTTCACTGGGAATATGTCTCTTTCCTTCAAATTCTTTTACAGAGAACATTTGCTCACATAGGCTAAAATTTAATCATCAGTTCAGCTACACATGATGAGAGAAAATTACACATTGTTTTCTCTAAAACGTCAGTTTACACCCATATGAAATGTTCTAAATTCAGGTACCTGATGGGGCTTCCAAAAATCAGGTAACTGATGGGGCTTCCAAATTTTTCACTTTGGTAATGCATCATCAGACCAACACCTACAATAAAGTAACTTTCAAAGACTTGGATTCAGGGAGCTCAATTTATAGAAGGTATTTCTAGGTGATCCGTGGAAATGTCCTGGCTAGAAGAGTATCTGTGACCCTTGAGACGTTATCCAAACTTTGAATCTTGAGATTTAATTCTGATATATATGCATAGATTTTCCCAAAATACATTCTTTTTTTTCTTTTGCTTTCACCTTGAATATCTCATTTATTTATTTTTAATGGGGTTTAATCTGTCTACTCGCTATCTTAAAAGTCACCAAAGCTGAGTATATATAAATTCTTCAGGATATAAAAATCATTATAGCATAGGTAATGTTTATTCTCACTTTGTCCA
This sequence comes from Arctocebus calabarensis, assembly GCA_963573935.1. Taxonomy (NCBI): domain Eukaryota; kingdom Metazoa; phylum Chordata; class Mammalia; order Primates; family Lorisidae; genus Arctocebus; species Arctocebus calabarensis. The sequence continues at coordinate 25,074 of CAUYON010068904.1, forward strand.
GAGTACATGCATATTTATCAGAACATGAGAATTATTCTTCATGCCAGATAGGAGATAATAATATAGTTTGGTTTTCTTAGAGTTTGAGTGCCATGAATTTTAATGTTTGTGTGCCAAAAGTAAATTCCATAGTGTGTATATTATTATTACCGGCAACTCCTTGATTATTCCTCCCCTTAACCTTTTAGGGAAAAGGGAGAACTTACACTAAATCTTCAGCAAACATGTTTTTTAAAACAAATTTCTAGATGTGTTTCACCTGTCTTTACTGCATAATTCAGCATTATAATTTTGGCTCAGTCACAAACATTGTTAAAAGAGCAATTGGTCTCGGCTACTTGGGAGTCTGGGGCAAGAGGATTGCTTGAGCCTAAGAATTTGAGGTTGTTGTGAGCTCTGATACTGCTATAGCAGTATAGCCTGGGCAACAGAGTGTGTCTCTGTCTCAAAAAAGGAAAAGAGCCATCAATACAAAATTGCTGATGTGTTGTGCTTCTACACAAAAAGAAAAATTAACGAAAAAGCAACACTTGAATGTCTACTTTGCAAAATTTTATATATTTTTCATCTTCCAATTGAAATATTTAATGCACAGAAAAATTTGCCAGTACTTATGCATTGTCTGTATTTCCATATCGTGCTGCCGAAATTACCACATGGTAGTTTTTATTTCAAGCCTAGAGTTTTGAAAGATGGAAACATGGTTGCACCATCCCAGTCACACAACATAACTGTTACAGTCATGGAATTTTTTAGTACAAGGGAGAAAGTAGCGCAGGAAAAGTTTAGCATAGAAATATACACTATATATGAATCTAAGAATAAAAGCCATTAAACAAATAAGGCTTCAAAACTAGTCAGAGGCTGAGTATCCTCATGTTCTGGATTCAGAAAATACATCCCCCAAACCTACTGCAAAGTATTCCCCAATATGCCCCAAATTAATCTTTTTTTTTTTTTTTTTTTTTTTTTTTAAATACAGAGTGTCAAGCTATTGCCCAGCGAGGACTGCTGTAGCATCACAGCTCACAGCAACCTCCAACTTTTGGGCTCAAGCGATCCTCTTGCTTCAGTTTCTCTTTTTAGTAGAGATGAGGTCTGGCTTTTGCTCAGGCTGGACTCAAACTGGTGAGTTCAAGCAGTCTACCTACCTCAGCCTCCCAAAGTGCTAGGATCACAGGTATGAGCCACTGCGCCCGGCCCAAGCTAACTATTTAAAGGAATGTTTGCTTTGCAAGCTCAGTTCACGAGAATCTAAGGAAACAAAATTGGTTTATATCTTACAAATGTTTAGAGCAGTGATTTTCAACTGTGCCGTGAGAGGATTTCAGGTGTGCCGTGAAAATCTTTAGTAATCGTTAATTAAATTATTTTTGAAAGAAGTTCATAGCACAGTAAGTATATTCTTGTTGTTGTTGTTGTTGTTACTTTTTTTTTGATCAACATAATTTAAGAGTGCCACAGAAATTTAACTAGGTTTAAATGTGCAGTGAGATTAAAAAAAAAAACATTGAAAAACACTGGTTTCGAGGGCCTGGGTTTAGATATTTATATGTGTTAAGTCAATTAGTCATTATAACAACCTTACAAAGTAGGTCTTAGTATGATTACTACTTTATAGGTGAAAGAATTAAGTAGAAAGAGATTATGTGTCTTTCTCAGGATCATGCAACTAAGAGGTAGCAGAGTTGGGATTTTAAATCAGGATATTATAATTACTATACTTCTCACCAGCAGAATGATCTTTATGCAAGAATCCACTGATTTTAACTCTTAAATATCCTAATTTTAGAAAGTCTTATGGCAATCAGGTGGAAGCTTCATGCCATAATTTCCATTCTTTCTCTCACTCTTTTCCTATTTCTGATTCTCACTCCTTCCTTTCAGGAGTGAAAACAAACAAACAAAAAATACCTCTCCCCCAAATCTTTTCCAAAATATTATACAGAGAAACTCAGCTTTTCCAGTTCCCAGTATCCAGTTTTCAAAGCTTAAAGAATGGTGTGTCAATATAGGCAGATCAGCCGTAACAATGCAGCATTCGCTGTGGGATCTTGATAAGAGGGAAGGGTGTATGTATGTGGGGGACAAGGGACAACGGGGTATCTCTGTGCCTTCCTCTCACTTTGCTGTGAATCTTAAACTGCTTTAAAAAATACAGTCTTTTTTAAAAAAACATCTCTTCTTGAATATTCAGTGACGAGGCTACAGCTTAAAGTTAATCCTCATTAGGATACGATCTGCCTGTTTAAATTATACCCAAGGTTTTTCAGAGTCTGTGCATGGGAAGCATTTCATCTCTGTCATCCACTAGATTATAGACTGGTTCCGTCCCTTCTTTCTACATATTTTAGGGCTTTAGTTTCTCAGCTGCAGCTTGTTTGACTCTTGTTGCCAACTCACTGAATCCAAGCCCTCGTTGCTTTGAAAGTCACAGACTTTCTTACCTCCTTGTGAAAGAAATCTCAGCAAGGCAAAGTCAGCAACTATTTCTTCCTATACAGCTGCAGAAAAGTACTACATAGATAGTATTCAGCCTTATAAAGCTATCCCTGCCAAAGTTATCTTTTTTTTCTTGGTCACAGAGATTATCTTTGTCATGAAGATAATCTAACAAATTGCTATTTAGATTTCTGCCAACTCTGAGATTTTTTTCATCTAAATATGATTATTTTAAATGAGGAGAGCTTACAGACCCAGTGTGTTATGTCGACTAGAATTTTCCAAGTGCTCAACTCTCTGCTCCTCAAAACCTTAGCTTCCTAAACATCGTTCTCATGGCCACACTTAAAAAAAAGTTATTTTTTTTTTAATTTCAGGTTGATGTGAGTGTACAAACAACTAGGTTATAATATTTGCATTTGTTAGGTAGAGTCCCTCTTGTAGTTGTGTCCCACACCCAGGTTTGCCATACACCATTACAATACGTCCAGCAAGTGGGAGCCTCCAAGCCCCTCTCCGCCTCCTTTCACCCATGTCCCTCATTTTCCCTCCCCCCAACTTGAATTGAATTGAGATTTTTGTCTTATGTGGGCTGTATTAGATCATCTACTGGCTTCATATTAGTATTGAGTACATCGATTCTTTGGTTTTCCATTCTTGTGATATTTTACTGAGGAGAATGTGTTTCAGTTACATCCAGGTTATTACAAAAGATATAAAGGCTCCATCTATTTTTATGTCTGAATAGGATTCTGTGGTATACATATACCGCAGTTTGTTAACTCATTCTTAGATTGATGAACATTTAGGTTGTTGCCACATCTTGGTAATTTTAAGCTGTGATAAACAATCTAGGGCAAATGTCTTTATTATACAATGATTTGTTTAATTTGGTAGATGCAAATGTTATTTTTTATTTATTTATTTTTTTTTGAGACAGAGCCTCAAGCCGTCACCCTGGATAGAGTGCTTGTGGCATCACAACTCACAGCAACCTCCAGTTCCTGGGCTCAAGTGAGTCTCCTGCCTCCGTCTCCCAAGTAGCTGGGACCACAGGCGCCCGCCACAATGCCTGGCCATTTTTGGTTGCAGCCGTCATTGTTGTTTGGCGGGTCCCGGCTGGATTTGAACCCGCGAGCTCAGGTGTACGTGTCTGGCGCCTTAGCCCGTTGAGCCACACGCGCCGAGACGCAAATGTTATTTTTAATAATAGAGTGATGTGATACACTTAAATTATAGAGATTGCTTATTGTTTTATGTGTAATTTTTAAGCTGTAATAAGAAGTCTATAATTCATATTGGTTGCTGTCAAAATATGTTACCCTATTAAAAACTAAGTTAAAGCCTAGCATAAGTGGTATACTCTTGTAGTCTCAGCTACTTAGGAGGCTGAGGCAGGAGCATTGATGAAGACCAGGATTTCAAGGCTATGGAAAGCTCTGATGGTGCCCTGAATAGCTACTGCATTCAGGCCTGTGCAATGTAGTGAGACCTTATCTCTAAAATTAAAATAAATAAATAAGTTTTAAAAGTTAAACTGAAATTTCAATTTTCCGAAAACTTTAAACAGTTATAAGGTTTTTTTTTGGGGGGAGGGGTTTGCAGTTTTCGGCCAGGGCTGGGTTTGAACCCACCACCTCTGGCATATAGGGCCGGCACCCTACTCCTTTGAGCCACAGGCATCGCCCCAGTTGTAAGGTTTTTTAAAACGTCAGTATTATTATTTTTATTCTTATAGAAAGAGGCTAAAACAATTAGATTATATGATTATGCATGTTTTGTATTAAACATAATGTAATAATCTGAATTCATTTAAATAAATCAGATATAAATACAGGTGTATGCATCTATAGTCACATTTTACATATATTAATATATATTTTCTCTAGCAATGTTGGTTCATTAGTCACATGTATGAATTACTACCTAGTTTAATTAGTATCGATATAGTAATTATATTTATTCTTTCCTAAGATATAGTAATTATATTTATTCTTTCCTTTGTTCTCCCGAGGACAAATACTTTCTATAACATTCATGGATATATGTGTGTCTAAGCAAATTTTCAATTAGTAAGGTAATATTCAGGATGTGGAGTTTCTTTGACAATGATTTAGGTTACTGGAGTGTCTTTCTGACACCATATGTTCTATTTCAAAATTGTCCCTTTAGGATGATGGAGCCTGTGGCTTTAGCCCTTGTGGCTTGAGCCATGTAGCAAACATTGGGTGTTGGCAGTTCTGAGCAGAAGAACTGAATCAGTTACTCCATAGGCAATTTATTCATTAAGTAAATTGCTTCCCATCTCAGACCTTGAGTTATTCTGGCTACTGCACAGGATAGAAAGGACTTTATTCTGAGGACTTTGGCTGATATTAGGCTGTTAATTAATCAGCTTCATTGGCTTTTACACTCTATCTGATTCCATGAGTTTTATGTACAAGAGAAATTCACCTGCTTATGGTTTACTCATAATCCTCACAGTTTTTACTATCACAGTGCATACTTAAATTTCTTCTATAATTTCAATTCAAGGAGGAAGTGAGCTTTATTTAGGCAGGCATTATAAATTGGAAATGTTTATAAAGCTACAAAGTTGCAATAATTGTGCTTATGAATGGAAAGGATATTGCTATACACATATAAACATTTCTTATATAAAATAACCAACATAACAATATTCAAATATAATCAATTTAATCTAACTTACATAATTAGAACTACAATATAAATGGACACTAGCTGCTAAGGTAGTGTAGAGACTTTAGGAAGATAGTATTAATGTAACCAATTTCTTCTTAAATCGTTTTTATAAGATTTCATTTTAGGATGATATATTTATGGTTCCTGTACTTTGCAAACTCAATAAACATTTCTCTAGATTATGTTTTGATGTAACAATTTACTGAATAAGCATATTACATGTTCTGTTTTCCTAGTGCTTTCTCCCTAAGGAATCTAAATCATATTTACAGAAACACAGCTAATTTTCAAAGTGTTCCTTTGAGGAAGAAGAATAAGTAGAAAGAAAAGCCTGAAGAGCTAAAACTTTAGGCAATAGGCTAAAAGGAAAATAACATTTAATGTTGTGGTCCCATATTCCATACTTACCAATGTGCAATAAGTGATTTTATTTTATTTTCATTGAAAATGTATACAATTTATTAAGAATTATTTATAGCTCTGTTATAAAGTCATAATAAAGGAGAAACAAAAAAATGTATGCACTTTTTCAGGGATCATTAGTCTTTAATTTATAAAACCTCCTTCTTAGTATATATAGATGATTGTAAGAGCATATTAATATCCAAGGAATTTAGATGGCTGAATGAATCTAATTGCCAATAAAAGCAAGGTTTTGCTATGGGTGGTTCCATTCTTAGTTTCATATTTACGTCTTTTGTTTCAGACAGAATTGAAATTTACCCATCAAGGTTGGCCAAGAAATGGATTTCTTTTCTTCTTTTCAGGTTGACTAATTTTTTAAAAAGGCTAAACTAAATTTTTGGTGAGTGAGTCAAGTGCCTATTTAGTTGATTCCAAGGTGTATCTGGGAAGATAAAACATCCAACTTGTTCCAAATTGGCTGTCTGCTTTCCATGCTCAGAGGCTTTAAGTTGGGAGCTTCTAAGCTCTTCAATTAGGTTTTCAGTTGATAAGTGGAGTGTATTTAAGATCTTTTCAGATTGTGGTAAGATTAGAAAAGATATATGAGCTGCCAGCTATTAAGTGATTTTTGTCAGACAGTGAATCTTTTTTTTCCCCCTTTGGGGATTTTCTTGCCCCTCTGAACTTTTCCCTTAAGTTTGTCTGACTCCCTTGACAATAATACAATAATACCGTAGCAAGTAGCTATGATCAACTCATCTTCAGCAAAGCAGACAAAACATACACTGATGATAGAATGCCCTATTCAATAAATGGTATTGGGAAAACTGAGTAGCCTCATGCAGAAGAATGAAGCAGAACCCCTATCTTTCACCATATACAAATATTAATTCAGGATGGATTAAAGACTTAAATGTATAGCAGGAATCCATTAAAATTCTAGATGAAAATATAGGGAAAGGAAATAGTTAACACAGTAAATGGGCAATTGACAGTATGATAGAAAATATTTGCTAACTATATATCCGACAAGGGACTAATATACAGAATCTGCAAAGAAATAAATCTGCAAGAAAAAAATTCTCTTTTTTATGGCATCCCTTTGGAAGCTTTTAGCTTTTCCCTTCAGACTTAAACAAACAAAAAAAAGAAAAACCACCTTCAATCTTAATATTTTTCAATAGGACATTCTATGCTTCAACCCTAACATTATCAAAGACCTTTGTGAGCCATAGTGTTTGCAATTGCACCTACATTACCACTAATGCAAACACTACACTGTTATTATGAGGGATCGGAGCACATTATTCATGCCGTGTGATATGCATCTACTAGGTGATCTAGATGATCCTAAGCATAATTATGCCTGGTATGCTTGGTACTGTTGGTCTTTTAAGCAATAAATTCATGGCTATCTTCAACCTGATGACTTCCCAATTGGACCCAACACTATCCTTTTTGGAAGAGTTCACACTCACAGGATAGAAATCCATGGGCGATCACATTTGTGAATCCTAAATATCTCCCAATGAGACAGATTTTGTCTGAGATAATCTTGCCTACTGGTTTCTCCTTGCCAATTAAACTGGATTCCACCATCTAGATAATTGCAGTAGCGTTAACCAAACTATTAAACTGCCTTCATTTCTCCCCTTTATTACATCAGATTTTAGTTTCCCAGGCACTGATAGATCCAAAAGATCTTCAAAATCATTTTAAAGCTGCTAGCATAGATAAAGAACCCCAGTCCCAGAAGGATGCTGTGACTTCCTTTCCTTTTCAAGTTATCAAGATGCTTTACACCAAAAGGTTAAAGATTGAGAGTAAACACAAAAGACTTGATGACTATTGCAGGTCAAATATAGGCAAACCTTGTGCCCAAAACTGCTGTGGGCTGTTTGGGAAGTTTGTTGTGATTTCCATGTTTTCCATGATTTGCTCCAGTAATAACAAGGACTATGGAAGAGTTTCCCCAAATTATCAATGTCACAGTAAAAGAACACCAGAAACTACAGCAATTAGTCATCTATGATGTTTTTGGCTTTAAACATGATGGAAACTTCTTTGGACGGCTCTTGTATAATGGTTAGTAGTGACCATCGTGTGTGCTTTCCATGAAAATGCTCTGGTATCTGCTGTCATTAAAAATACTCAGCCCACAAACTGGAACATTTATCAAATTACTCCTGCTACCCTTACTCCATGATTTAAGAACATTTCCAATGTCTTAAAATCTTCTTACCTGGCTCTGTTTAAAACTCAAATCTTGGTATTATAAACCAAGATTTATAATAAACATTTAATAGTTATGATTAACTATTTACTCTAATAAACATTTAATAGTTGTTATTTCTGTTATACTCCTAGGCATAGCCCTCATTAAATGCTTCTGACAATTGTTAGTCCAACGGCATGCTCAGCAGATGACACAATTAGTCCTTCAAGGCCAAGAAGAACGGGGTAGCCTCCTCAGCCCTGACTCATGATTCCTATTCCGTCCTTGGTAGTGTTTAAGGACAAATGTCATGTGACTTTAAATACAGAGGTGACCAACCTAATGTGCATAATTGACTATTTCTTGCCCCTTTTCTAATTTTGACAAAATTTTAGTCAGGGTTCTCATTGTCTCACAGGATTCTGAATTACGGGTTGTCCCCAAGCCTGATCGGGCGCTACATGTTGCGCAGGCCCCTGTTAACAGCTCATCCCAAGAATCAGCTGACCACTGTCATGCACATTCCCTACCAGACCACTCTGATCACACCATTGCTCACTCTTGCTTGCTTGCCCAATTTCCCCTTAGATGTTCCCCTTTCCATAGAAAGGAAAAGTCTTTGTTTGATTGTGTAACTCATGCAGATTTCAGAGATAAGAACTTTCTACCAATTATAATAGTCTCTTTGAATAAAATATATCTTTATCAAGTTTGGGTTTGTTTTTACTTAAAACTCTCTTAATCTTTTCAGATATTAGCCATGGATATGCAAGCTGTATGCTTAATTTTACACCTGCTGCCTGGCTGAGTGTAATTAGTCGTGGTTGATCAAAAGTTTCTCAATTTATCATCTTATGTTTGTTTTTGAAATATATACTACTTCTTTAACATGCGCAGACCAGAAGTTCTGGATTCAATTTCCTTTTATTTGAGCATACTAGTCCACCGTTTCTTTTACTGATTGATATACTTCTTAAGTTATCTTATCAAAATCAGCCAAGAGGAACTCATGCACAAAATTGCTGGCATTTGTTTTGCCAACTTGCTCCTCTGAGGCTTCATATTCACTCATTTACTGTATGATGTGTTTTCTTAGTTACTTCAGGCAATAATGTTATCAAAATTTAGCCACTACATGAAATGGGACTTCATCTGTCCATCCACTGTCTGCCTTTTAAGCAATGTCATATATTTATATTTTTCTTATTGGTACAGAAATTTCTGAACCAGTCAAGGTATGCTAGATTATGATACAGTAACAAGCAACATCAGTATCTCAACTGTTTCTCGATCTGAATTGTACTCGGAATACTGCATGCCTACAGTTGGAGGAGAAAGGACATGGGGGACTTCCTCCTGATTCTTGTCATTTCCTTCTGTAGGTCATATCCATAATCACACTCATACATCCGTCCACTTTTATTTCATTGGACAAAGAAAGTCATGTAGCATAACTTCAAAGGGACACACAAATATAATAACTAGTAAGGTGGAGAAGGAGACCACAATATTGAATGTGCTGCAATAATGATACAATTATCATCTAAACAGATATTTCCAAATCTCTGAGTTTTTTCTGCTTTTGACTATAAATGATTCCATGCCAGATGCTATTCTCCTAAATAAAGGGTTAAGAACCTTTTTCCTTTCCACTATGGACACATCAAGTGCAGTCAGCAGTGGGTTCTGAAAACAATTTTGCTGACTGATTAAAGGAGCAGAGTGCATGAAGAGAACATTTCATATTTCTGTTCTGTATTTCCTCTCTTGAAGCATGATTGTGGGAGGATATGAAATAGCATCAACTGAAAACACTGAGTACTGATATAACAACGAGAAGTATCAATTCTCTTTATTTGATGGCTGAACAATCCCGAAATGGTTTATTTGCAAGCATGTCACTAAGAGATCTTTGAAAGACTCTGATTGTTTTTGACTTGAAGCCAAAAGCACATTAACTATAATAGTTAACTGAATATAAGTATTTACAACAAAGAATGATAGAATATAGATTTAAATGTTAATTTTCAATTTGTTTGCACTTAGACACTGTAGTTTATACACGTCTTTTTATAGCAGCATGAATATTAGTTTATTGTTTTGTTTTTCTTTTTTCTTTTTTTCTTAACCTGTAGTATGAACTCTATGAAGGCAGGAACAGTCTGTCTTTTATACTGTTATATGACCAGTGATTATTTTAGTGAACAGAGGTGGTCAGTATAGATCTATTGATGTGCAATGTCCATCTGCTGCTGTTCAGCAGAAGGATCTGCTGGGCTGGAGAGCCCCGTGTGGTCACTGCCCTTATCCAGGAGTTGGTCCCTGTGCTGTCTCACATGTCTTGATATTTTATACAACATAATGCTTTCTCCCTACAACAAGTATGACGTCTCTCTTTTTGTCTGCTCACCTATTCTTTTTTTTAAATAATTTTATTGAATCATAATTGTGTACATTGGTGCAATCATAGGGCACAATGTGCTTCATATACAATCAGAAATATTTTGATCGTACTGTTACAGAGAGCCTTCATGGCATTTTCTTTATCAATGCTCACCTATTCTTAATCTTCCTACTCTAAAGGTCACGTTGTACTGTAAAGACCACAGTTACTCTTCTTTTCTCTGCATATGTTTTGACTGATCTTGCTTTACAGAGAAGGTTTTTTCCTTTGGTTCATTAGGATGGGAAGACCCTCATAGGTTTCTTTGCTGAATATAGATTGCAAATCCAGCCTGGGTAGATTCACTTAGATATATTTACATTATATTTTCGCCATATGTTCCTACATGTTATCATTAGGGCCATAATCATTATTCGTATATCTTTCCAAGTTGGGCTAAATCCATTTATTTTGCTTTTACACACACCAACTCAGGTATACACACACACACACACACACACACACATACACACACATGCATTCTAGTCAATGGGAGAAACAAACATAAAACTAGGGATCACATTCTAGAACTTTTGAAAATAAGATTGGGTAAGTTGTATGAACAGACTAAGACCTAATTATCTTATCTCTAAATAGGAATATGGATATATACTTATTTTACCGGATTCTGTGTGACAAGAATATGAAAAAGCTAAGCATTATAAACACTAAAAGGATAAACTAAGTGGAGTTATATGGGCATATTATATATAAAATATAAAAGATTGACTCATAAATACATTTTAAAAATAATATTCTTTCCAATTACAAATAAACAGCTTTGTAACTTGGCCATTTCTTTTAATTTACAGTGTTATGTAGCACTCATTGTTATTTATTATTTAGTTTCTCCAATTAAATTTAGCTTTGCTGCAGTTATAAGACAATTGGTAATTTTAGAACACATTTAGTATGTTATGAATCATTATGATAACAGGTGTAGCTGAGGGTTTTGTGTGTTTTCCATCATTCTCTTGGTCTTGAAATAGGAAAATTATCAAAATTTGTTTCTAACACATTTGATAATATATACATATATATTTAGAGGAAAGGAAAATGTCCCCATGAACATTTTTTGAATAACAATAACAATTTTTAGCTTTGATCTTAACCTCATTGGATAATTAGTGAAGTGTCTGAACTCTGAGAAATATAAGTCAGTCAACTTGTTGATCACAAGATGATGGGGTGGAGTCAATATGTTAAAAATGTTGGACATTTCTCTTTCTTCTTTGGCCTTCTTGCTTTCATTCTCTTTCTCTTTTTCTATCTCTATTTCATATTATACCTCTCACTCTCTTGATTTTTGAAGTAGGTACTAGTGTTTTCTTGATGCCTTGATATATCACACAAGGTAACACCTGCTCACTACTCCAGATACGGTTTCTCTCTCTTTCCTTTCCCTCATTTTTGCCCGGGAAATATGAGGTGGGACCTTCAATAAGTTATGTTACTAAACAGATAAAATTTTCCCTAAGGAGCTCTTTCTTGCCCTATGGCTGGCACCTGTCTTTCAACAATAAAACTCACACAAATATCAAATTTTCAGATTCTCAATTAGTTCCAAAGTCTAAGTGTGTGTATATGGAGAACTGGGGAGTAGATGATAAAACCCAAACTCAGACAGTCCAGTAGTCCAGCTGTTGCTCAGCAAAACTCCAACCACAAAGAGAGACAAAAATTCTCCCCTCGCCAATATGCTTACTAATATAGGTAGTTTGCAAATTAAATAATTTTCTCCAGAAAACTTGACTTTTTTCTTTCTTTCCTGTTGTTAGTTTTATAAATCACTACTACTTTATCAGTTAACATGCCCTAGTTTTCTGTCTATTCAAATAGATGACTCACACTCTCTGCCTTTTTGGTGAATATCACTTAGTGCTGTCAGTGTTGTTTATTTTGTCGCATCAAGTGACACTTATCTAGTTCACAGCAAACTTCTTTTACACTGAGTTTATTTAGAAGAGAAGAGGTGAGAATGTGAGAAATATCAATTTAGTCTAAATTCAAAGAATAGGTGCTTTGAATTTCATTTTTTAAATGTTGCATCAAATAATGCTTTTTAATACTGGAGAGTAATAAGCATTGCCCAACCTCATCTAGCACTCTCAGTGTATCAATAGATTTTCATTCATTCACTTATAAAAATAATCTGGTGAGATTAAGCCTGACATTGTCTCTATTTGACAGATGAGGAAGCAAAGACCCAGAAAGGGTTCATGACTTGCTCAAGGTGACACATTCAGAAAAGAGTAACGCTAGTTTTTAGGTAGTCTAAACCATGAATACGATTTTTAAATGTTTTCTATTCATAAGCCAGAGAAAAACATTTTGCAGAAATGAAATTAGATACATTAAACTAAATAAAAGATCTTTTTGGAACCTAAGATACATTATAACATGCCAAGAATATTTGAATCAACAAATAATTTTACTTTTCCTATAAAGTTTTTAAGGGTCAATAATTTTCTTACTATTCTAAAATGAGTGTCTTCAAATAATAAAGCCAGTGGCGTAGTATAGTTACTGTAGATAAAAACAAATCTCTGTTCTCACAGCACTCAGATTCTAGGGAGAGAAAACAAAAATAAGAAAATTTCTTAGTAACACAATTTTATATAATTGTAAATATTTTAAATAAGTGAAATGGAAAGAACATTATTGGTATTGTTTAAGGATTTGAGGACTCTAACTTCATTACTTCAGTAGGGGAATACCCTCAAGGGTGCATTTGAGGTAAAATCTAAATGATAAGAAGGAAGAAGTGAAGAAATGATCTATAAGAATGAAGTTTCAGATGCAAGGAACAGTGAGTATTCTGCAAGGTCCCCAGGAATGTAAGAAGGATAGGTCAGTGAACTGTGTGAGAGTAGGTGGAAATGAGGTGGGGGAAGTATCCGGAGCCAGATCACACAGGATCTTGCAGGAGTCAGATGTTTGTGTCTTTCCCAATTCTAATGGGAAGTCATAAAAGAAAAACAATAGAGTGATACAATTTGATTAATGCTAGACATATCTCTTTGGCTAAGTATAGAGACTGCATTCAGTGAAATAAGGGTAGTAATAATTAAGTAGAGTATTTTGGAGTCTTTTTTAAGGGACCAAACAAAGATGTGTATATGTTTAAATGGTAAGGATTTGTGAATTTAGGGATTTTTATTTTCTTTTGGTGTCATTGGTTCCTTCAAATGGATTTGTGGTAGACAGAAAAGCTAGGAAACAATAATTCTGAGTTTTCTTGAGGGGGGTTGGAGAAAATGATGGAATTATGGCTTCATTAACTTACATATAGAAAAATAGAGGGTGTTTGTATGGCTATTACTGTTTTTCTGTTTATTTTGTTTTGAAAATGATGGAATAAAGAACTTCTTGGGGCCATTTAGAGATACTTGGCAGACATTCAAATGGAAGAAGTTGCATTGGTATTAGACATTTGGAACAGATAAAGTTTAGACCAAGAACAATAATGAGAGCAGAGATGGTGTTTCAGGATGAAATTTGCTGGAGAAGGAAGACAGGTAGGAATGAAATGAGAACAGAGGACCAAGTCCTGAGGCCTGAAACAGTTGAAGTACAGGCAGAGGAGAAGGCTCTGCATAGGGTATTTCTGATTTTCTGCAGAAATATAGTGAAATTTACCTATTTGATACAATGAACTCTATTCTGGTGATGGGCACACTAAAAGCCCTGACTTCAGGATTATACAAGGTATTTGTATAACAGAAACATGTGTACCCCTTTTGAATTTTGAAGAAAATGAGATATGATGCAACTTATTTTCAATTTTAATGTCCCAGTGAGTATCCATTGGTTTCTAAACTATATTACACTGTTGTTAGGAGTTGAATTGTGTTCCTCCCCTCAAAATAACTTGGAAAGACCTAACAGTCAGTATGTCAGAATGTGACCTTATTTAATATATTTGTTGCAAAGGTAACTAAGTTAAGTGAAAATAAGGCCACCCTGGAGTAGAGTTGGCCGCTGATGGGAGTTATGCTGCTAAAGTCAAGCACTCCAAGGATCGATGGTGGGACGCTAGACAAAGGGAAGTAAAAGATTCTGCCCTCAAGTTTAAGAGGGAAAATGGCCCTGCTAATACTTTGATTTTGAACTTCTAGCACCCAAAAGTGTGAGACAAAAAGATTTCTAAGGTTTACAACCACTCGGTTTATAGAACTTTCTTATGGAAGCCCTTGAAACTACATATGCATGTATTTTCCATAATGATGACAGGTAGAGATGAGAAAGATTAGAGATAGAGATAAAGATAGAGATAGAGATAGAGATAGAGATAGAGACAGAGCAGTGATAGAAATAGATGGAGATAGAGAAATAAATAGAGATAATAGAGAGAGATGAGAGACAGAGGGACATTGAGAGAGGGGAAATTGGTATAGGCACATACAGTGGCAAAGCACTGTTGCTACAGGCGAAGAATAAGGAATGAATTAAAATACAGTGAGACAATCCTACAGACTTCTAAACTGAGTTTTCTTCAAGTATCTTTGTTGGCGAATAGTACTAACAGATATACATTCTAGAATCGTAAGGTGTTTTTCAAAGCTTCTACCAGGGTGATAGACGTTGCAGAAAAAAAGAAAAAAAAATGAGAACACTATTTCAATAAATTACCATGGTAGAATTACAAAAAAAAAAAAGACACAAATAAACCACAGTGTACTATTTTATTATTTGTAAATACAGTATGTGTTCTGAAGAATTAAAGGAGAATAAACAAAAAGAAAAGGTAAGACAATTTGATTAACATATAAACTTCTGCACCTCATGATAAACATAATTGGACTGTAATTAAAATAATGATGTATTCAAAGGAATCATTTGTAATCTTATGAACAAAAAGGATGACATTCTGTAATTAATCAGTGCTTCCAAATCATAAAGAAAAAAGAAATATTCTTATAGAAAAAATAATGAATCAATAAATTCCTTATAAAAATATACAATTTCCTAATAACATAAACATTATTAAAACTCCATGGAGAAGAATGTTAAAATTCAACAGTAATAGGCTTTGCTTGAAAATTTAACTATGAAATGTAATCTCCTACTTATGTAAGAAAGATTATCTACTTATGTAATTTAAGCTTATATTTCATTAAATCAACAGTTGTAGGACAATTGTATTGTGTTTGCATACATTTCGAGCTTACTGCGTAAATATAAAAATATGTAATAATAAATTTAATGTTTTTAGCAACAACTTAATTATAGGAATTCAGTCTGTAAAATAAGTGGTGAAGGAATTACTATATACTATTTATAAAAGTAAATGTTTGAACATAGACAATAGACAAGTTAAATTTTAATAAATCCAGAAGAATGAATAATATGTGGTTAAGCCATGTTTATAGGGTTTTTGATGATGTGAGGAAATAATTTTTAAATAAAAATGGAGAGAGAGATAGACAGTGTGGTAGAGAGAAAGAAAAAAACAGATTTCCAATTTAATAAGACTGAAGTAAGAGATAGAAAACTTATAAATCTAAATGTAAATGATGTGTTAGACTCTTTGGGGAAAATACATTTGTCTTATTTTTCATGGGTTTCTAAAATTAATATGTTGAACATGTTATATACAAAAAGTTGTCATTTTTTAAATAAGTTGCTGCTAAAAAGATTTTTCATATCGAATTTCATCTTGTTTGGTTTCTGGACTAGCTTATAATTACAGCTTTTATCTTATCTCTCTACATATCTACCATAATTCAGGAAATACATTTTTGGGGAAAAATACAATCAAATTTTTTATACATCTACATAAATACTATTTACAATCTTCAGGTTGAGGTGTCTTTTTTTTAGAAAATATATATGGAAAAAGAAAAGTTAAATAACCATAAAATAGATTATTGGGAGCTTTTTTTTGACTGAGAGCATAGCAAGGGTTTCATAAGGCACTTGGGTAAATAAAGTCTTTTTATTCAAGTTATTTAATTTTCTTCTTATTCTTTCAATCATATAAATAAAACCTTTCCATCAAATAATGTCATTCCTGCCAGTTTATACTAATCAAATGAGCAACTTACCTGTATGTTATACCACAGGGAGTTTTCTTCTTGGTTGATTGTATCTGAGAATTTTGTAGGGTATTTGAATCAGATATTTACTGCCTTGGCTGTCAGATTACATAAAAGGTATTTAGTGTGGAGCTATAAATGACACCTTGCTACCTTATTGAAAAAAAATCAACATTTTAAAATATTTCCAACGGAGAGCAGACACCAGATTAGGGATGAATAAAGAAAACTGGATGCTTACAAAGCAATACTTCAGAAAAGACTTTTATTTTGAATTTTCAAATTCTGTTTTTTGCTAGCAGAAAATCACTTTCTTATTATAAATCTTCAAGTTGAAAAATTGCTATCATTCAAATACTTTGCAAAGCAGGTAAATGATAGAATCTATATTTAAAGGCTGCTGACGTTCCTCATTTACAATAATGATGTACTAACTTTTAAAATATTGGACATTTACCCAACTCAAGAAAACATTTTTCTTTTTATATTAACAGCCTTGTGTGTTCTCTATCACTTTTAGATTTGAAAACCAAATATTCTTAAGTAATTTTTAGGGATATCTAAAGATCTTTAGTAATATAATGTCAAAAGCAATGAATATATTCCTTAATCATTTCTAATGTTTTTGCTAAATTGTTCCATTTTAGTAGTGAAATCTATAAGCAAATTGTATCATATTTATATAGTCTACTATTTAATCTCCATCTTTCGATAAAATTTTAACCAACTATATTGAAAAACCTATGTTACTAATTACAGCATATGTAAAATGTTGCAAGAGGCATTTTGCATGTATTATGAGCTATTTCCTTTCTGAAAATTCTGTTTTGCTTATCAGTAGTAGCTATGCCTCATTAAGTAATCATATCTGAGTTTGCTAAAGATTCATTTAAACCAAATTTATGAGCCACAGAAAATAAGTGAGCTGGGGAACACAAATACATACATTTTGTTATGATTTTTATTTATTTCATGTCTTTCTCCCTTTTTAAGGCTCAACTATTTCTAGTTTACCTTATTTTATTTCTCTGGAAATGTTCAGAATGCTTTTGAAAACATCAGACATCATTGAACGGACAATATTTTGTCTTAAAATAAAATACAATATTTTTATCTTCTATTGATGTGAAGATAGTATAAATATACAATATAATTGCAAGGTATCTTAAAACACTAATTTTATTAGTCAGTTTGAGGAAATAATCACTTATTTATTAATCATTCCTCAACTCGTAATTATTAAAGAGTTTGGGGGGTAAATCTGCAATAATGTAATAATGCTTTTTTTTTTTTTGGTCTTAATCATCAACCAGAAAATCAAATAATTTAATAATGCTAGAAATCTGATAATAAACAATAGAAATGTACTTAAACCTTGGTGACTTCTCAATAGCCATGAAGACAGCACTTAAGAAAATATGAATGTATGGAAATTAACAGAA
>CAUYON010068906.1:0-13063 GCA_963573935.1 Arctocebus calabarensis
TCCCTATTCAATAAATGGTGCTGGGAAAACTGGATATCCACATGTAAAAGACTGAAACTGGACCCTCACCTTTCTCCATGCACAAAAATTGATTCAAGTTGGATAAAGAAGTTTAATTTAAGGCATGCATTGATGTAGAGATTACTATGAGAAGGGAAGGAGAGAAAGGAGCAAGAAGAGAAAAAATAAAGAAAGAGAGAATAAAAGAGAGAAAGAAAAGAAAAGGAAAAGGAGTAAGAAGGGATGGGTAGAAGCAAATATTGACCAAAAGTTGAAAGGCACAGAAAGAGGGGGACGGGAGCAATATAGATGTACAGTAGGGTACTTTGACCCAACCTTAAGAGCTCCCAACCTCTTGGAGTGCTGGGTTGGGTGGTTAGGTCAGCAGCTCTTTGCCAGTCTGTTGGACACAGTACCCCACCTCCACCAAGTAGAGAGGGAAGACAAAAATCCAATAAATCAAATGAAAACAACCAAACCAAAAACTTTACAGGATAAGATTGGGGGAAAAAACAATTACTATGGGTAGAAACACTAGCAAAATTGAAATCTAATTGTTGAAGAAGGCAACAATGGAAAATTATATTTAAACTAAAAAAATGAAGAAATTTAAAAAAAAAAGAAAAATCTTTAAGGAAAATGTTGAAATTAAAAATAAAACAACAAGAACAAAAACAAACAAACAAATAAGAACAACAACAAGAAACCCTGCAAAACCAAACCAAGAAACGAAGCAGTATATATATCTTGCTGATATTGTCCCGGCAAGAGGTCATCTTCTGGGGTATTACATGTTAATCACAATGTTGATACAGCCGAACAAAATGGAGACCAGAGGCCTCTAATGATTTCTCAAACCCCACAGAGTGGAGAGCTTAAATCCTCCTCAGCCTGTTTAGAAGGCACTTTAAATTGCTAACTTGGGCTAAGCAGAAGCTTTCCCAGGAAAGTACTTGTCACTGGGATCACTCCTTAAGTGCCTATCCACTTACCCGCTTGCCAAAACTGGTCTCACCCAATGACCCTGAGGGCTAAGGCTGCAAGGCGTCTCAGTCCCCACCTTTAGGCTGCTCAGTCACTAGATTACTTGCTCCTGCCCGATGCTTGTTCTATGACCCTAAGGGTGGAGCTTGCTGGGGCAGTTATCCTACAATGGCTCCACACAGCCCACAACCAAACTCTGGTATCTCCATCTGGCTCGGTGGCTTAGTCTGGAGTCCCAGAGAACACTCAAAGACCCCCACACTCTTGCCCCAGTTCTCCCCAGGCAATTCAACTGAGTTCCAAGTCCAAAAGAAACCCAAACAGATCACAGGTAAGGCCTTTCCAGTTTGCAATCTCACTGCTGCTGTAGCCACAGCTGCTGGCAAGATTAGACAGAACAAATACACACAACCACTTGCCAGATCTCCACTGCTTTTGCCTTCCTCAGGGGGTCCAGAAGTCCCATGCTGTCTCCCTGTGTCCCCAAAGGGATGTTTCTGGGCAGATCTTGCCAGCCAGAGATGCCTGAATTCTTCTCTCCCCAGTCTCACCATGCCCAATTGCAAGGAGGCTGTTACTCAGCCGCCATCTTAAAGCCACTCCCCTTTTGCCCACTTTTTAATGAAGTTTTTTTTTTCCTGATTTGCTTGAGTTCTTTGTAAATTCTTGTTATTAGTCCTTTACCAGATGCATAGCTTTGGGTATTTTCTCCTGGTCTACTCTGTTAATTATTTCTTTGGCTGTGCAGAAATTTTCTTAACTTAATATCCCATTTATTTATTTTGTTGATGCTTCAATTACCCTTAGAGTCTTCTTCATAAATGCTTTGCCTAGGCTGATATCTAGAAGAGAGTTTTCAACATTCTCTTCTAGAATTATTATGATTTAAGTCCTTTATCCATCTTGAATTAATTTTTGTGAGTGATGAAAGATGTGGATCCTGTTTCATTCTTGTGCATGTGGCTATCCAATTTTCCCAGCATCATTTGTTGATTAGAATTTACTTACTTTTCATTGATTGTAAACATAAATACTACCCTATTTCTCTAATAAAGGCTTGTTGAGGATACAAATCCTAAATGAATAATAAAAGCAAAAACCAGTTTTAAAACTCCCACTATGTGCTGAATATGTGAAACTCCCAATATGTGAAACTATTCTAAGTGTTGCATAAAATTTTTCCTTAATTCTCTAAGTGTGCTATTCATAAAAATCAGCCTTCATTTCATAGATAAGGATAGAAAAATAGTTTTATAATCAGTCAAGATTTCACAGTAACTGTGGGGGATGGGCAGCTAACCCAGCCTATGTACAACTTCTGTCAGAGGGCCTGGCTGGAATTCATGCTTATTAGATCAAATCATGAATACGGGACCTACAGTATGAGTTCAATCATGTGATTATGCCATAAGAACTTTTAGTGGCAATGAAGTTTGGGCGCCTAAAAGACTTGAACAGAAGAGAAATGTATTTTTTCCAGTTTTCTATTAAAATATTTCCCAAATGTGTGTCAGCATGGTTTTATTCTCTGGCATTATTCTGAAAGTTCCAACTTCTGGTGGGAATGTTTGCATGGGTCATATACAATAGATCCTGTGCTCTCCAGGGCTGGGATGGGAGTGATAAGGGTAGCCCAGGAGTTCAGAGTATAAGCTTTGTTTTCAAGCTACTTCACTTCATATCCCATAAGTGATACTAACTTTGTGGCATTGGCCACATTGCTTAACCTTCCTAAAAGACTTAGTCCTCCAACCCCCTCCCCACTTAAAATAACGGTGCTTTTATCTAACTGATAGAATTTGGGGGGAAAAAAGGAGTAAAAATAATAACTGAGAAGTGCAACCACGATGCCTAACACGCATTTCCTATTATTATGGTGATCACCCATGTGACATCTTGCTTATTCAACAGTTACACCTGCTGGTACTGTTGTCAGCCATGGAGTTGGGCACACACTAGAAACAAATAGTTTGTATAATTAAGTAGTTTATAAATAAGGGAGAAATTATAAACACAAGGATTAGATGTGCAAAGACGTGAGGCTAAATAGCTGTGGGGAATCATGGGTAATTTGTCATCTTTCAACCTCATATCATGAACATACAAGATGGGGTTAAGAGTTAATTCCTTGATAAATATATATTACTAGAAACACTGTAGACACGTGTTCATATTCCCAATCCCACAAGTGCTCCCTTTCTTATTGTTAAAAATGAGTTTTAGAAGATGCTAGTCACTTTCTGTTGCTTATAACAAGTCAGGCCAAAAAAAAAAAAAAAAAGGATAAAGATTCTTGACCATTAGTGATAATGCCTGCTTCTTATTGAGTTTAAAATAGTCTATCTCTTTAAAGAAGTCTTTTTGGTATAAAATACATAAAAGTCAGAAGTTATTTCTAAAAATCATCTTTTCTAATAGGTGGCTGAGCAGGCAAGAAAATAAGGGAAACACTCAAAGTCTAGAGAATAGGAGACCCATGGGCCCAGAGAGGTTAGTATTTACCCTGGCAGTAGGTTCTGATCCCCGGTGGACTATGCCTGAAGGGCCATACATGTACATGAGGATGAAAAACAACGCCTGAACATAAATGGGACCCCAAAGCTAATACCCTTATGGGGTCCACTAGTCAGAGAGAAATGTTCCACAGAGAGAAGCTAAGGGGTAACCACCTGGCCCCTTCTTTGCTCTGTGTGAAAAAAAAAAAAAACTGTCTGGATAGCTTTAGTTTTTAAATCACAGGCTAAGATGCATGAGGGTCTAGGACCAATCAGTCTGGAAAGTCATATTTGAAACCTCTATCTACTGGTTTTCCTTGCTTAGGTACTTGACGTATGACTATCCTTGAATGAAATGATATCCAAATACCATAATAATATTTTATATTTCCAAAGTGCCTTGTCATGTTTCTTCTATAATGTGTACCTTGTCTAATTCTCAAAATGAACCTTAGTGTAGGATTCAGAGCTCTTGAGCCTCATTCTATAGCCTACTGATCAATATCAGGGTAATCTAATTGAATCATTTAAAATGAAGAGAAACAGAGAGTCTGTACTAGAACCTGTGGTAAATACAGAGATACTATATCTTCCCTGCCCTCAAGATCCTTATAAATAGTGTCCATAGCAAAAGAATGTCCTGAAAGATAAGAGTGATTTAAATAGTGAGGCATAGTGGTGACACGACCTCTTGCTGACTGTGTAAGAAAAGGACTTATGATGAAAGTGGCACTAACTGTAAACCTTCAATTACTGGAACATCAACTATATGAAGCTATAAGAAGCTAATTTCAAATACGATGGTATATAGTTTTAAGGTAAAAGAGAGCAAAAGATACATCATTCAAACCCAAACAGAAACAAACCTGGAGTTGCAATATTAACATGGACAAAACAGGCTTCAGAGCAAAGAAAAAATACCAAGGTTAAAGTGGAATATTATAAAATGGTAAAAAGTCACAATGGCCCAAAAAGAATATCTAATGACATAACATCAAAGAAGAAATATACAAATCCAGAATGATAGCTTGTGACTACAACAATCTTCTCTTTCTCAATAATTATAAAACAGATTAAAAAATGAGATAGGATAGGCTTGGCACCTGTGGCTCAAGTGGCTAAGGTGCCAGCCACCTACACCTGAGCTAGCAAGGTCGAATCCAGCCCCGGCCCACCAGCAACAAGGACGGCTGCAACCAAAAACTAGCCAGGCATTGCGGTGGGCACCTGTAAGCCTAGCTACTTGGGAGGCAGAGACAGGACAATCGCTTGAGTCCAGGAATTGGAGGTTGCTGTGAGCTATAACCACAGCACTCTACCCAAGGTGACAACTTGAGGCTCTGTCTCAAAAAAAAAAAAAAGTGAGATAAGATAAAGAAGAATTGGGTCTACTTGATAGTTATAGAACTTTCCACCCAAGAAAGAACAGAATAGGCATTCCTTTCTAATGTATGCAAAACATTAGGCAAGATAGACCACATCCTGGGTCATAAAGCAAACCTTTACAAATGTACAAGGATTAAATAATGCAAAGTATGTTCTTGGACCATGCACGAGTTCGCTAGTGCTGTCATAACAAAACAGCACAGACTGGGTGCCTTAAACAAGAGAAATTTATTTTTTCACACTTTAGAGGCTAAAAGTCCAAGATGAAAATGTTGGCTGGTTCAGTTTCTTCTTAGTGGTCTCTCTTTGGCTCGCAGGTGGTGACCTTCTCACTGTGTCCTTACACGGTCATGCTTTTGTCTATACTCCCTGTGTCTGAATCTCCTCTTAATATAAAAATTCCAGTCATATTGGACTATGGCCCATCCTAATAATCTTGTTTAAACTTAATTACATCTTTAAAATCCCTGTCTCCAAATCCAATCATAAATTCTGTATTACTTCAACATATGAATGTTGCTGGGGTTGAGGGGCGCATTCTTTTATAGACCATATGGAATTATACAGGAAACAGGATCAGAAAGATAATAAAAACTCTAAATACATGCACCATAAAGAGGACATATAAATTAAAGAGGAAGTCACAAGGTAAAATAAGAATAAAAAATGAAAACAAAATATCTCACAACCTTATGGGATGTAGTTTAAACAGAAGTTAATGGATTAGTAGCAATATTAAATTCTCGTGTAAGAAAAAAGGAAAGATTCAAGTCAAATATTTAAATTTCTCTCATGAAACATCATAAAAGGAAGAGTAAAATAAGCCAAGGCAAGCAAAAGAAAAGGGGATAAAGTTAAGAATAGAAATCAGTTAAGCAGAAAAACAATAGAGAGAAACTATGAAAACAAAAATTGGTTCTCTGGGTATACGAATAAAATAGTTATACCTTTAGTAAGACAGACAGACATATACGCACACATTACCAATCTCAAGAATGGATGAAGGTTTATTACTAAAGTGCCCACAGATATTAAGAGGATAATAAGGGACTGTTACAAAGACCTCTGTGCCTATACGCATGCGACAACTTAGATGAAGAAATATTTATTCTTGCAATTCAAAGCTGGGTTACTATTTGAAAATCAAGAAAAGTAATAATGCATAATATAACAACATAATATAAAAACTACATAATTGTATTATTTGATGCGAAAAAATGTTTGAAGAACGTTCAACATACATTCATAATAAAATCCTTTGCAAATTAAAACTGGGAAAGAATGTCATCAATCTGATAATAGTTATCTAAAATAAACTATACCTTCTATCACCTTTAACAGTAAAAACTGACTTCTTCCCTCCTTATGATGGAGAAAAAGGCAAGAAAATTCAGTCTCATCACTCCTATTCAATGTAGTCCTAGAGAACCTATTCAGTGCAATAAAGCAGTCTCCTAGTAAGAGAAAGTTAAAATAAATGTAGTAGTTTATTCAATCTAACTGTCCAACAAGGACAAAATGACTAATAAAATTATGGCACATTTTATCCACTAGAATTATGACATAAAAATATTGTATTTATAAATCATAAATAAAGAACAAAAGATCTATATGTATAACTTTAAATAGTGCTCAGAGCTTTGACGATAAGAAAACAACAAATTCAAATTAAAAGCATAAGCAAAAATTTAAGTAGACTTGTCAACAAAGAAAATCTGCTGATATTAAATAAGTACATGAGATCTTCAACAGCGTTGGCTGTTAGAGAAATTAAAAAAAAAACACATTTAGATATCACTAACATATCTGTGAGAATCGCAAAAATCAATAAGCACACACATACAGACACACACACAGACACACAGAGTACCATGTGCTCCAAAAAAGAAGAGAAGCTAGAAGACTCATTTTTTGCTATTGGACATGCAAAATGGTGCAGCCTGCCTAAAAAGAAATTTCTTATAGCTTTTTATAAAGTTAAATATACACTTCAGAGAGGACCTAGGAATCTAAGTCCTGGGTATTTATCCTAGAGAAGTGTAAACTTCTGTTCATGTAATAGCCTACATGGGGAGTTCTGATAGACGTTCTACTTTAGAATGACCCAAAATTTGAAATAATGTTCCATAGACGATGAATAAACAAACTGTAATCCATCCTATATTGGTTTCATATTGGTGCTGTAACAAATTACCACAAATGTAGTAGCTTAGAACAATACAAATTTATTATCTTCTATTTCGGATGGTCAGATGTCCACAATGAGTTCTCATGCAGCTGTAACCAAGGTTCTCCCATTCTTTCTGGCGGCTACAGGGCAAAGCCTGTTTTCTTGCCTGTCTAGCTTCTAGAGGCCTCCTGGATTCTGCCGCCCTCAGCCCCTTCCTCCATCTCCAAAGCCCATCACCCCAGCCTCTGCTTCTCTGAAAGCTGCTTTTTCTGACTTTGACCCTCCTGCCTCCTTGTAAGAACTTGTGAGATTACATTGGACCTCCCTGAACAATTCAGAACCATCTCCACATGTCAAGATTCTTCATCACACATGAAAACCCTATTTTCGTTACTACATACGTATGGTGATACATGCTCAGGTTTTTAAGGTTAGGATGAAGATATCTTTGGGGCAAACATTCTTCTTTCTACCACACATCCCCACGATGGTATATTCTTGAGCAATACAACGGATAGGGGTAGGCACGGGCAGCAATTTGGATGACTCTTGAAGGCATTCGAGAAGCCGGTTGCAGAAGCTCATATGCTATGCAGCTCCATTTGGATGACTTTCTTGCAAAGACAAACCGGTAGTGATGAAGCTTTGATGAATGTTTCCCAGGGTTAGGGTCAGGAGAAGATGTACCACAGAGGGAGAGCATGAACAGACTCATTGGGGTGATGGAGGATTGACATTCCGATCGTGATGGTAGCTCCAGGATACTTGTTCAAAATGTTTTCTTTAAGTTAATTTTTTTCTATGTTTAAAAAAGATACATCTGGTAAGACATGAATCCCAGCCACTGTCTGAGTTTTAGTCTGTGCTTCTCTACGTGCTCCATGGTCCCCGCCACGTAGTGCAGAAGCGTGGAGGTCCCCACCCTCACTGGCAGAGACATTTTGCAGAGTTTATAGGATTTGCCCACCTCTCAGATAGCCAAATACACATCAGTGAGGACAGAACACTCCATGTCCAGACGCTGGAGCCCAGGAGAGCTGGAGGGAAACCCTTATGGGTGCTAAAGCTAGGACTCCACTTGGCACTGCTTACTGAGCAGTCTCCCTGCAGCCGCGGGTTTCTGACACTTTTTATTTAGTGCTTTTAAAAAATATTTATATCTTTGGCTTTGTTTAATGTTTTTCACTGAGTTCCCTCTTCCTTTCAGGAGGCAGAGGCAAAAACAAAAAAAAAACAGAAAATGACTTACAGGAGGCTCAGCAAGTGGTCTCCTGAGACGCAGCCATCTCCTGGAAAATTCTCCTTCAGAGTTTATGAGATAAATATAAATATATACTAGATGAAGTTTTCAGTGACCTTTAAACTGTTTGCATTTCAGGAAGATTCCAAGATGAGTTTCTGTCCCTGGCAGATCCCTGGAATTCTAGGCTTATGTTAGAAAAATCGAAACCAGATCACACTTCAGGCGAAGCATCCCACAAATTGCATCACCAGGGAATCTGGGTGTCACAGAACCACTCCTGTGAGATGCCACCTGCCTTTTAGGAAATGCACTCAGTCCTTTTTCTATGTGGCTCATTTGAATCCCAACAGCTTTAGGAGAAAGGATTTGTTATTCTCATCAAACAGAGGAACAAATCGCACGGCCCGAGTTTGCACACTCTGTAAGAGCTGCAGGTTCCTTGTGTGCAAAATGGATCTCCACTGCCTGCCTTGCAGTCGTTACAGATTTAGCACTGAGGGAGAGAACATAGCAGGTGCTCTATCAATGGTGAATGTTATGACATGGGGGGCCCTGATCCAGATTTAAACTCTGCAGGGTTGAAGTGGCAAGTTCTTTCCACTTTAGCAGACAGTCCCCTCTGGGACCCAGACAGACAGGTACTGCCTGCCGCCCTATGCTCCAGGGCCACAGGTGCCGGACACTGCTATCCAGCGTGTGACATAAACAGCCAGCACCCCCCTGCTGTGAAGCGAGGGCCCCTCTCACTGGAGCTCCTCTTCACTTCTGCCTATAAAGGGGCTCTTCTTTTGGGGGGTTTCCTATCATTCACGTTGGTGATGAGCTAGAAGGTGGCAAAAATGGCCAATATGAGGAGTCGGCCAAGAATGTGGCATCTAAAACGTCCCTGTGATCTGTGATCAGGAGCACCGATCTCCTGTTCCCAGCACCATCTGGACAGAAGGTGACTGCAGGGAGCATATTGCCACAGTCCTTATTCTGTAAGGCCTGGCGTGGCGCTTGCCACGCTTTCCCAGGGGATCCTGAGATAGGAACGTGACGACCAGACCTTCCACCTTCTAGAAGGTGCAGAGCAGGTGGGGTATTTCTGTGCCCACTGTCTCCAGTGAGCACCTGTGCTTCTGATGCTCTTGAAATGAGGCGACACTCACCACATTCAGCCTTTGTGCCACGATATTTGGCTGCTTGGTATATTTCCATGTTGGCAGAAATGGGGGAGAGGCGGGAAGATTTAGCAACATATCAGCTGTATCAGAACTAGAAGAGGGAATTATGCGTCTACCTACAACTCAGTGAAATGACGTTTAGTCATATTAAATGGAAGAATAAACTCTGGTTTAATACAACCCTCTGGCTTAGAGACCTTATTATTTTATATTGTGTTTCTTCTCTCTGGTTTTAATGGTGAACAATTATATTTGGAAAGATATTTTTAAAAAGTAGAGGAAGTGGCTTGGGGCCTGTGGCTCAAAGGGCTGAGGCGCCAGCCACGTACACCTGAGCTTCTGGGTTCGAATCCATCCTGGGCCACCAAACAACAATGACGGCTGCAACCAAAACACATTCTCCTTAGCAAAGTATCTCAAGAATGGAAGAAAAAGTATCCAATGTATACAGCCCTAATATGAAGCAAATTTATACCTTTCATGTGAAGGCTTGAAATAATTACCTATTAAGCTCTTACTATGCAATTTGTATATGTTATGCATGGCTACTTTCATGGAACCAAAAATCTGAGAAAGGCAAAAACTAATACATGAAATAGTAACAAATAATAATTAAGCGCTTTAGTGTACCTAAGTGATGATAAATACCCATAACGCATGCATGCACACACTTCTCTTTTATAAATGGCAAATGTAATTAATCGATAGTGCTGAGCAAGGATATAGTTTCAGAATTCTCATTAATGCAGAGCTCCATCAAAGTTTTAACAATATGCTAGAACTGGCAGAGGAAATAAAACCTACTATTTGCCTCCATTATAAATACTATAAAAATATACGAGAGAAGCAGATGAAAAAAGCCTAGGGAAGGTGTTAGTGAAAAGACAGAAGAACATTCATTCTTCAACCAATGGTTCTTGAACCATTCTTCAATCTTATATTTACATTACCTACGTGTGAGGAATTAGGACTACTGTGGACCAAGATATGGTTCCAGACTTCCAAGAACTCAAATTCTAGTGAAGAAGTAAAACAATGACAAAACAGGGTGTATACAAAGGATGTTCTGAGCCTCTAAATAAAACCAGGATCAAGGAAAACTTCCAAGAAAAAAGGGACCCACTGGCCAAGTTCTGAAGCAAGTTAGCCAGATAAAAAAGACACAAAAGAAAAATACATGGGCAGGCAAGGTATTATGAAAAAATATAGCATGTTCAGAAAAACTTCAAATATTTTTGAATGTCTTGGCAAAAAGAGTCAATCTTAAGATATGAGAATTATTTTTAAAAATAGTATGATAAGGCCAAGGATCAGAGAAATAATCATTGTGAATTGCTAAAAGCGTTGACTAAAAAAGCCTGAAGGGAAATTTTAAAAAGGCTGACAATACCTGAACCCACTGATCAATTTTTAAGTAAACTTTAAAAAAAATTTTAATAGTCTTAGACTTACAGAAGAGTTGCAAAGATAGTACACAGAGTTCTCACATAACTCTCACTCTTGTAAACACTATTATGGTACACTTGTTAGAATTAAGAAACTAACACTGGTACACTGGGCTTTGTGGGGGCAGAGTTAATACTTTGCATGAAATATCTTATTTTATAACAGTGAAAAAAAAAGAAAAAAACTAACACTGGTACACTACTATAACTAAACTCTACAGTTTATTCAGATCTCATTGATTTTTTCCCTGTTCTTTTTCTATTCCAAGAACCTATTCAGAATACCATATTAAATCTAGTCATGTCTCTTTTTTTTTCCCAGTTTTTCTTTTTTTTTATTAAATCCTAGTTGTGTACATTACTGGTCATGTCTCTTTAGCTTTCTTGGTACATTACAGTTTCTCAGATTTTGTTTTTGATGACTTTCATAATTTCGAGGAATTCTGGTTATATTGGGCAGGTATTTTATAGAACGCTCCTTGATTTGGGTTTATCTGGTATTTCCCCATGGTTAAACTGAGGTTTAGGGTTTTATGGAGGAGGCCCATAAGGGTATAGTGCTCTTCTCATCACATCATATCAAGGGTACGTGCTATCAATGCGACTAATCACTGATGACATCAACATTGATCAACAGGTCAAGGCTGTGTGCCAGGTTTCTTCAAGGAAAGTTACTTTCCCTCCCTGCCCATACTTATCCATCAGAAGCAAGTCACTAAGTACAGCTCACACCCAAGAGTGGGCAGAAGAATTAAGATCTATCTCCTGGAAGGGAAATATCTACATAAATTATTTGAAATTCTTGTGTGTGGGAGATTTTTCTCTTCTGGTCCACTTATTTATTTATTCAATCACTTATTTATATTAGTAGTGCCTCATGGATATGCACTTTATACTCTGGGTATCAATATCATATTAATAATTTTGTTTCTAAAGTTGTCCCACCTCTTGGCCACTGGGAGCTATTTCAGATTGCTTCCTATGCCCCTTTGATATGCCTCCATCCTTTGGTTCTTTGAGTACTTCCTTTCTTTCTGGCATAAGATGGTCTAGACTGATCTTGTATATCCTCAGTTATAGCTCTAGAAGCAGCCCTTTCTCTAAAGAGTCCTAGTTACTTTTATTGGAGAATGGTGTTAGAATCACTGATCAATTTTAATACCATAAAAATAACCATTCTATGATCCCCTGATGTGATATAAAAGGAAATATATCATATCACCTGAAAATATCGCCTCCCTTATCTCCTCAAGAAGACAACTTCAATATATCAAACTTTAAGAAAAAGTTAACAGTTTATAAGATTTTCTATAAGGCTATAACTCTGAGATCTCCAAGAAATTATGTGATCTCTCCAGAGGTGAGGCAGCAGATAGCCACTGAGAGTAGGGAGTGAAATGAAGAGTCCAGTCAACCACAAGGCTGGCTCTCCCTCTATAACCATAGCTTTGTTCTATAAGCCAAACACACTCCTCTTTCTTGCTCATGCTGGACTGAGTTGGGCGTCTGTTACAACCAAAGAGAGCTAACAAATATAATACATACAAATATGGAAAGACATGGGAATAAGAATGAGGTCAGCACATGGGAAAGAGGAGGAGATAGGCTGAATTAATTAGGTAAAATCAGATTTCACATGAGATTTTTAAAAGTGAGGCTGAATTTATTTGCTTTTAAAATTTAATAGTCCTGGCTTGGCGCCTGTGGCTCAACGGGCTAAGGTGCCAGCCACGTACACCTACCTGAGCTGGTGGGTTCGAATCCAGCCCGGACCCGCCAAACAACAAGGATGGCTGCAACCAAAAAATGGCTGGGCATTGTGGCGGGCGACTGTAGTCCCAGCTACTTGGGAGGCAGAGGCAGGAAACTCGCTTGAGCCCAGGAATTGGAGGTTGCTGTGAGCTGTGATGCCACTGCACTCTATCCAGGGTGACAGCTTGAGGCTGTGTCTCAAAAAAAAAAAAAAATTTCATATTCCTTACATGGATGCAGCTGGAAAACATTCTTAGCAAAGTATCTCAAGAATGCAAGAAAAAGGGGGAGGAGCCAAGATGGCGGTCTGTAGCCAGCTTTCTGCAGACGCTCCTGTCCAGAAGGAGAGTTAAAGGACAGAAATTTGGCGAGAAAGCCAACGGTTTGGAGCTGAGCCAAGAGACAAGGTCGAGGAACACACA
>CAUYON010068908.1:0-61414 GCA_963573935.1 Arctocebus calabarensis
AGACTGGGAGAGAAACGGAGAGAGCTTCTCTCTCCCCACTAGAATTTTCTCCCTCTAACAGATGCCTTAATGTTTTCTGTATTCTTTTCTTTCTTTTCTGTGAATAAATTCTGTCTTACAAAAATTAAAAAAAAAAAAACCGAAAAAAAAAATACAAAAACAAAAAACAAAACAAAAAATAAATAAATAAATATTCAGGTGCAAAAAAAAAAAAAAAAAAGAACAGGAAGAGACACCAGAGATCTGTCTCTCTAATTAGGAGCACAGAGAAAAGGCCAGGTTAGGACACAGTAGGCCAGCTATAATCTAGGAAGAGATCCCTTGTCAGAAACTGAATTTGTTGGCACCTTGGCCATGGACTTCTAGCCTCCAGAACTGTGAAAAAATAAATGTTTGTTCTTATTCTGCGGTATTCTATTGTGGCAGTTGGAGCAGACTAATACAAATATTATGTGATAAAACTTTTATGAAGAATAGGTGAGTGCTAAAAAATTTAACTTATTATTTGTTGTACCAGTATTCAATCAGCTGATTCACGAATAAGATAAGAGAAGTTTAGAACAATATAGCACATGCTGATAGGCACCTTTCCTACAGAACATTGCTTACTCCCCTGCAGGCCATGAAGTTTCCATGTGCTAAAGTCCTATCGTCCATGCCATAGAGCTGTGGTCACATGGTCTCAACTTTTGGTTTGAACCTAGTGCGTGAGACACAGAGAAGAACAGAGTTTCTCTTCTGCTAAGGCCTGCTTCATATGTTCCAGTTTTTGGTTTCGGTTTGCTTTTACAGGGGTAACTGGTTGTAGGGGTCTGCTTAATGACAGACTCTTACACCAACTTTTAAGATCTTTCCTTATGTCTTTTACCAAAGACATCAAAATAAGTTCACAAGTCATAGAAGGAATACATGTATACTGCTGTGGTGGGCTAGGATTTCCTTTGTAACCTTTTTCTTCTTCTTTCTTTTTTTTCAATTTCAGATTCATATAAGGGTACATATGATCAGGTTACCGTGTTTGAGTTTGTTAGGTAAAGTCCAAGTTGTAGTTAACCTCTTCACCCAAGAGGTGTGTTATGCACCCCTACATTGTGCCCATTAGATGAGAGTACACACACTAATCCCCCCACCTCTTCCCTTCTCCTGCCTTCTTGAATATAATTGTGTTTTTCTCTCATGTGGACTTGTAATTGTTCATCTAATAATTTTATATTACTGTTGATTACACTGGGTGTTTTCTTTTCCATTCTTGTGATACTTTACTTAGGAGAATGTTCTCCACATTCTTCCAGGTAAATACAGGAGATATAAAGTCTACATCTTTCTTTATGGCTGAATAGCCTTCCCTGGTGTTCCCTTCTGGTTTAGCGATACAAAGAAAAGACAGCTCTTCCATTTTTTAACAGTGTTATGAGATGTAATTCACACGGTATGTAGTTCACCCATCCAGAGTGTACCAATGGTTTTTAGTACAGTCACAGAATCATGCAGCCATCACTAAGCTCTTTCATTTTTAATGCTTCTCAAAAGCTATGTTCTCCACCCTAATGGAGACCTCAGGCCTAGGACCTCCTTACGTCAGTCTGGGGAATTTTGCCACTCTCAGCCCACTTCATCTCTGTTGTTTTTCCTCCAGTCTGAGGGCAAGAGATCACTGTGGCTCTTTTCATATTTCCCTCCGTGTTGGCTCCAGGTCCTGTTGTGAACACAGCCTCCATAAGAACCAACACATCCCCACCAGGACAGGTCACAGTTTGTTGATGAAATGCTACTTGAGCTACAAAAAATAATTTTCTCAAAGGAAGCAGGTTTTGCACTTCCATAATCACCGTGATGTAGTTCACACTGGCCAGAAATTTGGGATTCCCTCAGAAAGCTAGTTGGTAGCAGCTCCTTGTGTGAATTCTCTCGTGTTCCAAGTCTTCTGTTAAGCCCTACAGTCAGGCTTCATAGGTCCTGCCTATTTTTGCATCTGAGGCCATCACAGCTCTTGTTAGAGCAACCAGCTGCAGAGAAGAAATAGTTATAAAGCACTAGAAAGACTGCAGAAACACAGCTCGGCTGAAAGGTACCTCAAAATTTATATGGCCACACCAACAGGATAGAAAACAGTTTTGCTTTTAAACTTAGAGCTTCAAACATCTGCATCTTTGATGCCAGCTAATGAAGCTATTCCGAAGTGAGTTTCCAAGAACAGTGCCCAGGTACTACACCCACCTTATATTTGCATAGATAAATCAGTATTGGGGGGCTGCTCTTCTACAGGAAAGTGCAAACACTGAATGTATATTCAAATGTTTACTCTTACAACACAGACAACTGTTCACAGAGTTGAAATATCTGATTCTTCCAACATCTGCTATTCTACCAATACTTCCCGGCCTTAGCCCCCCCATCTCAGCCAAGGCCACATTCAAGGCTCCTGGTGCTGTCAAGATGAAGCTTTCTCCAATATATGTGCACAAGAGGTGGGAAAAATAGAGGCTATTGGGGGTGGGGAACCTTTGGTCTTCTATATCCATAAAGTTCAGCTTTTAGACTGAATCTAAATTTTACAGAACAAATTCATTATTGAAAGGGGTGCAGCAGAGAAAGATGAAGCTTTTCTTGTCTTCTTTGGTGCTTAAAAAGGAACAAATGTGAAATCAGAAGGCCACAGTCTCTCTCCACCCCTTTAAAAACCAGCAACCAACTTAATCATAATAAAAGAGACTTCCCCAAATCAGATTCTGCTAACGTTTCCTGGATGCCAACCACGTACTAAATGCAATCGTACACCTTATCTTAGGAAATCCTTACAACCAACTTATGAGATAGGGCTGATATCATTGTTATTTTACTTTAACATCTAAGGAAATAAAAAGGTTAGGTAATTTGTGTGACTGCCAGATAATTACAGCTTTTCTAGTCAAACCCAAACCATTCAACCATCAGGTTTGATGCTATCCTGTCTTTTCTGGAAAAGTTAGAATTTATCAGGGGCCACACTACCAACAGGAGATTAGAGCTGCAGAAGCAAACATGCAGCAAAGTCAGTATCAGTGACTGTTATGAGAGTAAATGGAATAAGCAAGTGATGGGAATAAATGAAGGAAAAACCCTGGAGAGCTCAATACTTGGTCTAGTAATTTTCTAGTTCAGATCCTTAATATCTGGTAACCTTGAAGGATTTTATTCTAATTTTCAAGGGTTCTCAGTCAAGATTATCTTTTCCCATAGATGTTCTTGGCCATTCAGGGAAGAAACTGAGCAAATTTCCATCTTGTTCACTGACTACATACATTTCGGAAGTTTTCTGACTCCCTGGGCCACAGGGCTGATATTAGTGTCAGCCTTTAACATTCCTCAGGAGAGCTATTGCTTTTTTTGCTCTTTTTCCTTCAAGGGAGAGAGGAGAGAATTGTGTAAAGAGCTCTAGACACAGAGCCACACATTTGGGCGGGAATTATGATGCTGTCACTTATAAGGTGGATAATTTGGGGAAAAATTATCCTCTGATCTTTATTTTACTGCTTACACAATGGAAGCCATAATATCTACCCGATAAAGTTATTGTGAGGTTTAAACTAATGAACGTGGAGCTAAAAGCCTGGTGTAGCCAAGCACTGACTGTCCCCCACTCCTGAGCCCCTATTGTAAAGTTGCATGTCACGTTACGTGGACTAAGCCGTAGAACATGGTGTCTTGCTTGCGAGAGAGACGTGTATATTAGAACTATATTTATTAACAAGAGTCAAAGATACACTGAGCTGACATTATCATTTTGTCTAGGGCTTGGTAGGAGAGACTTGTAAAGGTCTTGGTTTGGGTGGAAATTTTGTTATTGTGGTGGTGATTGTTGTGTAATCTTATGGCACAAGTGTAAGACATTCTCTTGTCCCTTTTCACGTGGTGAGCAAGGGACTGGGATCTCTTTAGTGGAAAAGCTATGTGATGTGTCCTCTTGCTGTCCTTCTGACTTTGTTTCCTGCTACTCTTCCAGGCTTCCTGAGCTCCAGCCTGTGGCTACCTTGCACATCCCTGACTGTGCAGAGCATGCTTGCATTCCTTTCCTCTGGAATGTTCCTTTCAGGTCTCTACACAAACATCGCCATCTTTCTGAGACCTTCCCCGGACACTTTGTATAAAATCGCAGCGTCTGACACTCCCACTCTCCTGTGACGTATTAGATGTTTACTTCCTTACATTGTCTCCCTGTCTCTACGATCATGAGGACTTTGCCTGTTTTATTTATTGCTGTGTCCCCAGCTCTCAGAGCAGTTTCTGGAGCACTGGAGAGAATTCAGATACAAAACTTAAAAGAATAAGTGAATAATCTTCTTATCATCGTCATGAATATTAAGATAATGAAAGCAGAGAGTTGTATTAAGCCTATGTCTTTGAAGCTCATTCTGAACTTGGTCATGTCTGGCTTACCCAGTCAACACTGTCCCTTGGAAGACCTTGGCCCGATTCCACTTTTCCATTGCCTCCTATATTATTCATTTTTCAGGTGGGAAGTAACCAACTGGCATGTCTCGGAGTGGAAAAGGTACATAATGTGCCCTCTTGCTGTCTTTATGACTATCTCCCTGCCTGCCTTCTCAAATGACTCAGCAGGAGCCAGCTTTACAACACAGTGGATTGCTAGGGGGCTTGGTCCCCTTGTTGCAAATCAAGCTCAGGGTACACTGAGAAAGGTGAGGCTCAGTGGCTTAGACAGCAATTCCTTCCCTTTTATTTAATACACATTTGTAAAGTGCTCCATGTGTGCCAGGGTCTGATAGAAAGAGCCAGTGGAGCTGCCAGGGAAGTCCGTGGACAGCCTGTGGTGTGTGCCACAGCACAAGGGTGAGCTCCCCTGCTCAGGAGCTCAGAGAAAGAATCCTCACTTCTCTTGGGTCTCAGGCTGTTGTTAGAACTGGGCTGATCACACGATGCTTGGTTGCAAAGGTGACTCATCCAGGCTGCTGAAATAAACAGACAACACCAAAAATGCTGAAGACAGTCCAATGTAATGGATTTTTCATAAGACAGATTGGAAGGGTGACTTCTAGTGTTTTCCAGAGATTATCCCAGGTTTCTTCATGTCTGGTAGAACTTGTTTGTTCCTGTCCTGGCCATATGACCCTTTAAAATGCATGTGGCACTCAAGGATTAGGCTGCCTCCCTGAATCTGGTGGGGGTCTTCATACAGTTAGTTTCTGAACATCTGCTGTGCCCAGAAAGACAAAGTCATCTGAGTGTCTTCAGAGGCCAAGAAATGAAATGCTAATCCTGATTTTAGTGCCAAAGCCTAAAAATAATCCAAGCCAGGGCATAGCATATCACAGAGGTCTCATCAGCAGAGAAATCTGATTTTCTCTTAAAGCCCCGTGCTTTTCATGTGCCTTCTTCATTTAAGTTTGTTGGTTTCTACTTCATGGAGGCAAGGTCAGATGCTAAACTTGTCAGTTCCGTAACTGGAGACATGATCACAAAACTGCTCACCCTCCTCATGGAAGGACATCACGTAGCCTTGAAAGCTTCCACTTCGGGAGTTAATAAACAGGTTTTGATGTCACACTTCTCAGGAGATTTGGGCTTAGGTTTTAGCTCATCATATTTCAGAGACTCGTTGGGACTAAGAGATTGAAGGGCACAGCCAAGAATTTCCTCCAATTTGTTAGGCCCTACACAAGGCTCTAACTATAATCATGTTTTCAAGGGGATATGAGATAGAGTTCGTGGAGAACTCTTCTTGCATCCGTGTTAGAAGGAAGCTGTAGCTAGCATGGCTGAAAGACATCCTCAGTACTTCAAAAGTTTTCCTCCAAAACCTCTTCTCCTTCTTCTCTCTGCTCTTCCTGGCTTTGTTTTCCCAGTGCAGGATTCTGAGCAGAGAGTGAATTCCTTTGAGAGAGATATCCTGATTCCTTATCTCTGCCAGGTGGGAGAGGAACTCACGGTGATAGGAGGTGCTCACCTATCACCAGGTTTAAAACAATCCCCAACCTGGTGACCTTTCTATCCCTGCAGGCTTTAGCTCTGCCTAGTGCAAGTCCAGCTCCCAGGCTCAGTCCAAACCCATTTGCAGGCTGGGCTCTGTGTCTGATGTGCATCCCGCTGCCATCACTGTCCTTTCTGTTTCTAAGGGGCCTGGGCTGAACCCAAGTTCCTGCAGGCCTGGGTTAGTTTGGATCCCTGCCTGGCTTAGTTTTCTTAGTTCCTTGTCTTAATCTGTTCATGCTGCTATAACAAAATACTGGAGACCAGGTAATCTGTAAAGAACAGAAATTTATTTCTCACAGTTCTGGAGGCTGGGAAATCCAAGATCAAGGTACCAACAGGTGCTGTGTCTGGTGAGAGTCTGGTCTCTGCTTCTAAAGTGGCACCTTGAATGCTGAATCTCTGGAAGGGTTCAAGGCTGTGTCCTCACATGGCAGAAGGTGGAAGGGCAAGAGGTTTAAATGCTGTCTGAAGCCTTTTTTATAAAGGCCTTAATCCCATTCATGAGGGAAGAGCCCTCATGATCAAATCCCTTCCTAAAGACCTCATCTCTTAATACTATTGCACTGGAGATTAAGTTGGAATATGAATTTTGGAAGGGACACAAACATTCAAACCTTCGCAGCCTCTGAGTCCATCACATGGGCTGGAACACTTTCTATCTTAAATCAACATGGGCCAGTGGAAATGCAAAATGAGTTTTGAAGGAGGGCCCCAAGCCACATGTATAACTTTAATTTTTCTAGGAGCCTCATTTAAAAAAAAAAGCAAAAACAAATAGGTGAAATTAATTTTGGGAGGAAGCAGGAAGGAAGTGGGAAGATGTAAATCAGAGGATAAAAGTAGCAGATATGTAGGATTAATAAGTCAGTTGAGATTTATGCATATGTATATAAGTTATCATATTTATATATATTTTTAGACAGAGTCTCACTCTTTTGCTGGGGCTAGCGTGCGATGGCCTTAGCTTAGCAAACATAACAAAAAGCTCAAACTCCTGCGTTCAATAGATTCTCCTGTCTCAGCCTCCTGAGTAGCTGGACTGTAGGCACCTGGCTAATTATTTTTCCTTTTTTATTTTAGTAGACATCGGGTCTCCTCTCTCTTGCTCAGTCTGGTCTTGAATTCCTGAGCTCAAATGATCCTCCTGCCTTGGCCTCCTACAGTGCTAGGATTGCAGGTATGAGCCATTGCACCTGGCTGAGATCTAGTCACTTACAACATGAGCACTATAGGTAATAAACCTGTACCATTTGGAAGTCCTACTAAATGAGTAGATTTTAGCTGCTCTTCACAGAAAAAGAGGGTAACTCTGTGGGTGATGATTATGTTGATTTTCTTCACAATAGTGACTTTTTGACTATCTACATATATCCCAATAGCATCATGTCATAAACATACATGTTATAATTTACCTTAAGAATAATTTTATTGATAATGTTTGAATTAACCTAACATACCCAGTGTATTATCATTTTAGTATGTAAGCAATACAAGAAAGATTCTTGAGATATTTTACCTCTTTTTTCATATTAAATCTTTGAAACATAGGGTGGATTTTACTCTCAATGTGGAGCCACATGGGTCTAGTGGCTACCAAATTGGACAGTGCAGACCCTGACTCAACACTGGCTCACTGGGACATTGTTGAAACCTGCTGGGGGTGGGATGGGGAAGGGGGTTGCCATTCTCTGTGTGAATGACTCTGATGGGAGGCTACTGGCCACTAACTCAGCTTTCCCTTGGAGACAGACATCAGCCTGCAAGGAGTGTCCCCCCTTCTAGCTTGCTGTGGACTGAGCTGCTAAGAGCTTTACCAGCATTGTCCCATCCTACCCTCAGGACAATCTGGAGGTTCTTTTATTTACCTCTGAGGTGTAAGAAGTTATGTCAGTTGCCTCAGGTCAGAAAGCTGCTACGGGGCAGTGCCAGGATTTAAAGCCGGTTCTGTCTGACTCTGGACTCTGGACTCTTTCCTGCTGCATCCTGCCCTTTCTCCTCTTGTCCCCTCAGACACCAGGATTCCAACGGCTGCCTTCTCTCTCAGAACCTATGCCACAGGCGAATCAGCCCCTCTCTCCCAGCTCTGGCTGTTCTTCCTTAGTCACCTTCCTCAGCTGACTATCTCATCATGTTCTGCAGTGAACCCCACACCGGTTAGGGGATGACAGTGACAAGCCTCCATGGCACAGAGTCCTAGAAAAAAACTGATCTATGTGAATCTACGTAAGGCCCTTCCCTCTGCTCTGTTGGAAAAGCTGGTGTTCTGTGTTTCTGGCATCCTTACAGCTAACAAACACAGGAATACGGAATTAGAAAGCACACCCAAAGCTGGTTACTTGGCTAATGGAGACGTATTGCACGTCTCGAGAGCTTGTCTTGGGTCCCTGGGGATGGGGAGCCTCTCGTGTTAAACAGCTGGTTTAGCACATTGTCTGCCCTGTGAGCGGGTGCAGTGGAAAGCTCTTATGAGGAATCCTTAGGGACTGGAGGAATGTTTGCTATGAGTGGATTTTTCTTGGTGCAAACACTCCCAGACTGTCTGGTTTTCTCCTGGGAGGGGAAAGGACTGGAGGAAGGTGTGTTGAGAATGTAGAGAGCTACAGGTGGGCTCCTGGGCCTTCGGGACCCCTGTGGGTGTTCAATGTGTTGGGACATTCTCTGGGTTCTAGCAGCATTTCCTTCATGCCACAGGAGTAGAATGTGATCCCTGCTCACTGCGAGCTCACTGCAGACCCGTGGAGCCAGAAGTCTAGGGCAATACCCAGGCCCTCAATGCAGGAACTGTGTGTATTGGAACATCAGACATGACCTTTGGGGTCAGACTGACATGGAGCTTTGTGTTCCTGGGCAAGTCACTTCACTCGGAGTCTCAGTTTTTCCACCTCTAAAACTGGAATCTCAATTTATGGGGATTACCAAGTATGTGAAAGGGACTAGCGTACCATTGGCTCACAGACAGAACTAAATGTATGCTAGTTCTCCTTTCTCTAAATACAGTCACACACGGCAAGCAGTAAAGCGGCAGAGGAAGGAAGGAATGATTTAGCTGGACAGAGAGAAATCAGAAAAAGCTTCATAGAGGAGGTAGTTCAAGGCCTTGACTTTCACAAATGAAGATTCAGAGATGCAAAGGATTTGGAAGTTACTGGTGGGTTTATTTGAAGAGAATGCTTGATGTTGTTCCCTTATAAGTGAACTCTTTGGCCATTGGGCAACTCACTATCTTTCTAGATTATGAACTTTTCTTGACACCACTGAGTCTAACTTAGGTCCCACTCCCTGTGTACAGCTCTCTGTACTTCCCCATCTAGCACATGTTACATTTTGTTGTATGTGTGTACACTTGATTGAATAGTGTCTCCTGCAAATTCATGTCCACTTTGAACCTCAGAACAGGACCTTGTTTGGAAATAGGGTTTTATGGATGTAATTAGTTGAAATAGGTTATCCTGGATTAGGATAGGCCTCAAATACAACAACAGGTGTCCTTATAAAAGGCAATGATGAAGATAGAGGCAGAGACTGAAGTGATACAGCCTTAAAGAATGTTAAGGATTGCTGGCAGCCACTAGAAGCT
Organism: Arctocebus calabarensis; assembly: GCA_963573935.1. Classification (NCBI taxonomy): domain Eukaryota; kingdom Metazoa; phylum Chordata; class Mammalia; order Primates; family Lorisidae; genus Arctocebus; species Arctocebus calabarensis. Next base: position 9,548 of record CAUYON010068908.1, read on the forward strand.
ATGAAAAGGCAAGGAAGGATTCTTTCCTAGAGTTCTCAGAGAGAGACAGAATGCACAACCGTGCCAATACCTTGATCATGAAATTATGAGTCTTAAGGACTATGGGAGAATAAATTTCCATTTTAAGCCATTCAGTTTGTAAGAAGTGGTTATGGCAGCCCTGGAAAACGATTATAACACAGTGGAAATATTTAATTCTTTCTCTGTTAGACCATGAGTTTCCTTCAACCTGCCTGAGTGGAATCAACACTCCCTGGTACTGTGGCCCAGTGAAATGTCATGGAATTTGAACAGCTTTTTCCTTAGAGACAGAATTGAAGTGGGTAGGACAGGTGATGTCAACCTTTTTTATCTGGAGTCTGTGTTTAACAGATGCGGCTTTATTATTATGGATTAGGGATAGATTAAAAAAAATTGTCTATAACAGAAAGAATAGCTCTTGGTCTACTCTTCTAAAGCCAATGTCACCATTCTGAGTACATAAATCATTTTAAACTCATTTTTAGTGAATAATCTATATTAAAAAGGGCATAAATCTGTTAGGTTGTATACATTTTGTAGTTAGTTTCTCTTGGCAAGTGCACCAGGAAGTTGAGTTGTTTAAAACTCTTTATAGATGTTGTATCTCTGTGTATGTGTGTGTAGATGCCTGTATATGTATATATGGCTAGTGAGAATGTCACTTTATAACTGTTTTGATTTTTTTCCCTTATACCTAGGGCATGTCATTTTGATGTCCCCTTTTCCTGCCTATTAATTTATTCATATTTATTTATTTTTATTTATTTTTTGAGACAGAGTCTCACTCTGTCGCCCTCAGTAGAGGGCTGTGTCATCATAGCTCCCAGCAACCTCAAACTTGTGAGCTCGTGTTGCATTTTCAATGCAATCTTCTGGCCTCAGCCTCCCAAGTAGCTGGGACTACAGGCACCCACCACAACACCAAGGTAGTTTTCTTTAATTAGTATAATTTTTTTTTTTTTTGAGACAGAGCCTCAAGCTGTCACCCTGGATAGAGTGCCATGGCATTACAGCTCACAGCAACCTCCAATTCCTGGGCTCGAGCGAGTCTCTTGCCTCCACCTCCCAAGTAGCTGGGACCACAGGCGCCCACCACAACGCCCAGCCATTTTTTGGTTGCAGCCGCCATTGTTGTTTGGCGGGCCCAGACCGGATTTGAACCCGCCAGCTCAGGTGTACATGGCTGGCGCCTTAGCCCGTTGAGCCACGGGCACCGAGCCTAATTAGTATAATTTTTAGTAGTAATGGGGTCTGGCTCTTGTTCAGGCTGCTCTCCAACTCCTGAGCTCAAGCATTTTGCCCGTCTCGGCCTCTCAGAGTGCTAGGATTGCAGGTGTGAGCCACCGTGGCTGGTCACTATTAATTTATTTTTAATCAAATGTTTTTTGTGCGATGAAATTGCTTTACATTGAAGGACTCAGATTGTACTCATGATTGACATGTTTTAAGAGCAATGTGGAAGATGTTGCTTATTATATGATGTAATTTTTTCTTACTGAAGATTAGTAAGTGAAGATTCTCTCTGATTTTTAGCATAAGGGACAGATAAGATTCTTTCTTTAAAAGTCTTACTTGATCTTACCTTGTGGACATGGTGAATCTTTCAGTTTGTCAATCTTGTTGCCTTTTCAGCATTGGCTGCAGGGAAGCTCAGAGCCCAATGTGAGATTCACTTTTATTCCAATACATAGGATTCATTGGCCTGCACTTGGTAAACTAACCATAGCCGTGAATGTATTATCTCTATTTCTTCTCCTGTATCCTCAGATGATTTATTTTTAATTCAGTTTATCAGTTGATGCTATATTTATCTTTATAGTTCACCTTAAGTAACTTTCTGCAGTCAGGCAGAGTTGTAAATAGACAAATATTACAATATTGTTTTTCAACCTTGAGATGGAGAAAAAGGTAAGGATATAGAATGGATGGACTTGCCACAACTCATTTCATTTTTCTGATTCTCAATTTCCTCACCTATAAAATAGAACTAAGAGTAAATTCTATCTCAGAGGCCTCTTTGGAAAACCAAATTAGACAATGGATGTGAAAGTGTTTTGTAATAGTAATTGTGAGAACAGGAGACACCTCTCTTCTCTACTATAAAGGCTAAATGTGATATAATACATAGTTTAAACATACAGTGGTACAAAGCCATCTTTTTGTTTTTCCTATAGTTATTGTCTCATTTTTTAATTTATTCAATTCTCTATTTGCTTATTACACTAAAAATTTTCTAAACATACTAACAGATATGTAGAACACCAAGCAGTAAATTATTCCAAAATTTTAAATATATAAGATAAAATACATCAATTCTTTCTCTCTCTATAGACATACACAAGGTCTGATAATTAAGTTGATGAACTCATCTTAGAAAAAGTGCTACATACCTCATTGCTGAATATCACTACAGTCACCTTCAGAGTACTCCCCCTAAGAAGCTATGGACTGATGCCAGCACCTAGTCCATCCTCTGTAATGACCATCAGAGCTGTCATCGTATGGCACACAAAACCACTCAACAACAATAATGAACGCCACTCAGGAAGACACCACCCCGTGTCGATAGCAATGCAGCTGTGAGACAGTGATATACAAAGGTTATGAAACCCTACTGAGTTGTGTGTACAGTGCTGCCAATGTAAGTGCATGATGGGAAGTCTGCCAACTTAATTGTCAGACCTTGTACAACAATTACACACAATTTGTCCTAACTCATCTGTGAAGTCACTATACTTAAGGAAAATGGGAAATTACAGCTAAATGTACATTTATTTACAAATTATTCATTATGAAATTTTACAGAGGTGGCTGAAATGTAAAAAATATTTTATTAAATTCTGTAATGAATATTTTGTAAATGAATGTACATTTAGCTATAATTTCCTACCTTCCCTATGTAAGATGATTTTTGAGACTTGGTATATTTTCCCCCTCGGAATTTCTTTTCTAGGGTTCTCAAAACCCTTCACACAATCCAGTTAAGTTTATCTCTAGGCCTGGTGCCTACCAGAAAATTCCATTTGCCACTCTCCTGTGTTGAAGCCCTTTATCCCTAAAAATTTTGACTTCCATTTTCTTGACACAGCTTTTCTTTGGCTGAGGCACATCCTTTAGCAGCTTCTGAAGAAAGGTGTCTAGAAATCAATATTTTTTGAGGTTTTGCATGAATAACATTTTATCTGTTTTCCTTCTAAACTGAATGATAATCCAGCTTGATAAAAAATTCTATGTTAACAAAATTCTCTCTCTCAGCTCGGCCTGCCATACACCAGAGATAGTGGGTTTGTATCCAGCCTGGGCCTGCCAAACAACAATGACAACTACAACCAAAAAATAGCTGGACGTTGTGGCAGACACTGTAGTCCCAGCTACTCAGGAGGCTGAGACAAGAGAATCGCTTAAGCCCAAGACTTTGAGGTTGCTGTGAGCTGTGACTCCACAGCACTCTACCCAGGGCAATGGCTTGAGACTCTGTCTCAATAAATAAATGAATAAATAAATACATAATTCTCTCTCCAATTTTAAGAGTCCAATACCTCTTATATCTATTCCTTGTCTGTGACCTGAAATTTATTTCTGGAAGTTTTTCTGTTTTCTGTTTATTGCCGACACCTTGACATTTTATGCTAATTTGCATTGTGTGAGTCTGCTCTGGATTTTGTTCTGGGCACACGTAAATCCCTTTAATTTTGAGATTTGTATCCTTTGTTTCTTTGGTAATTTCTTCCCTTCCTTTTTCTTGTTTCTATTTTTCTTTAACTCTTATTACAGAGATGTTGCTCCTCCTGGTAGATACCATTTCCCATCTCTGTATCTTTTTGTTTTGCTTTATGGGAGATTTTTTTCCTACTTCAGTATGTCTTATGAATTTTTACTTAGACTAAACATTTTAGACATCTGAGCACTTTCCTTTTTTTTCTTATTACTTCTTTGATAGAGCATTTACTCCTTGTTTTAGGGAAGTAGTATCATCTCTTCTTACCTTAAAAATATTAAATGTAGGATTCTTTTTTCAAAAAACAAAGAAACTTTCTTAAGCTTTGTCCAAATCTATTTTCTTAAATGTTTCTTTCAACTTAAAAAAAAAAACAACCATACTGGTGGTATTTCTTGGATGCCTAGTAATCCTTCTCGTTTAATGCTGAACCATTATTTGGAATGGGGGTGTGTGTGTGTGTGTGTGTGTGTGTGTGTGTGTGTAAACTAGTGGGCTCTGGCTTAGGAACATGAAGAAACAAGACAGTTTTACCACTGGTAAAATCATGGAACTGTCTGAATGGTGTTTTCTTTAGAATTGATTAATTTTTCCTACTTTAGACCTTTAAAACTGCTTCAATTTTTTTTTTAGATTAGTGACCTGAAATGATAATCTGACTTAGGCTAAAGGGTTTGCATTTAGGAGGCTGATTTACTTTTAAACAGCCACCTGTCTCAGTCTGGCATCTCAGCCCTGCTCTCCAGATCCAGTCTGTGGTCTCTCTGCAATAGTCCTCTCTTTGTCCAACCTCTGAGGAGGATAAGAAGGGGTAATCTGGGGGCTGCCTGGAGGGAAGGAGAGGCTTGGGAGTCTCATTCCTCTCCATATACATTTTCAGCCAATCCTTTCACTTCTCTTTTCACTCCTCCCTGGTGGGGGGGCTAAGCTTCTCCCTGTTACCCCCCACAAGGGATCTGCCAGGGGGAAATTGCCCACTAACTTCTCATTTTGTCACTCATCTATAGGCACTGAGTTTATAACTTTCTCTGCTTGGCTAAATTCTAAAATCTGTGGAATTCTTACCTGAAAACGTTTTTCCCTTCTCCTTGTTCTTGGATGATCATTCAAATCTATTCCTTTACTTCCTTTCTAGTATGGCTATGGGAAAGAGAAAAGTCTAGCCAAATGTATTTAACTGGGAGTCCAGTTCAAATTTCCTAATGAATATATCACTGTTTTTAAACTTCCAATCAATTTTACTGAAGTATAATTACATGTAAAAAGATGTTTTCATTTTAAGCATACAGGGTGAGGACTTTTGCCTTTGTACAAAACTCTAAGGAGAGCAGACAGTTCGACGTCTACGAACTGCTTTATATATTTGGAACAGAAAAGAAGGATTGTGCTCTCAAGAACTATATGAAGAAGAATTGACAAGGTAACTTGTTCAGATGGTATCTTTTCCAATCTTCCAGCAGTACAAATCCAGATAATCTAATAGTTTAGCAATAGCAGACATAAGCAGTAGTTTACAGATCTGTATTAACAAAGCTTAAATTAATAGCCACTGTTTCTCATGGATATAAACAGTGGAGGGCTGAAATGTCCCTAGAGCTAAGAGGGATTTTCAAGTCCTTGAATTTCATCGTTTTAAAAGGGCAGAAAATTACCCTTCTTTAGGATGAAGGTGATTAATAGCTGGTTGGACTTATATGACATATAAAAGTTTCTTTTCCTTTTAAATTCCAATAAAAGAGCCTTGGACAAAAAAAATGAAATTAGTTTTTTTTAAGCTTGAATTTTTGATAGCACAAATGTTCTCTATAGTTAACGTATTTAATGGACAAATGGAATGTATAAGTGGGGCTGGGGGTGGTGGGAAGGTGGAGGAATGATTTCCATCACTCCAAACATTTAAACCCAGTTTAAGAAAAATATCAAGAACCCTATCCAGGTTGGTACAGAAAAAAAATGGAACAATTAAAATTCACTTTTCACCTGAAGCTACATTCTCAGTTTTTTTGTTTTATGACTTTTTGAGGCAGAAAGGGAAATGTGACCAGGAATTTAATATTTTAATTTATTGAAAGTATTTTGTAGCTAGGATTTCTGATAATTCTAGACACTACTAGAAAGACAAATCGATTAGCAAGAATGTTGCTGAAAGTGGGATGAGGGGTAGAGGAATATATGTTAATTTAAAATGTTCTGATTGGAGTTGGCGATCTAGCTTTTGCTGTAATCCTGTTCTACAAACCTTAGTGTTTTTATTGCACCTGTCTCCCCCATTTAACCCTTGACTAAGAGAAACAGATACTGGCTGAGTGGTCAAAGGGCTATGACAAATGATATCCATAATAGTCTTATTTGCCTTTGCAAGGCAGGTGTGAGCATGAAGTAAACAGTTTCTCCAGTTGCCCAGTAGGTGTTAATCCGACAGTGGGGAAGGAGAGGGGAAAGAAGGAAGCTAATTCAGCTTGTTTCGAAATTTTAAATGTTTTGGGGTACTTTCTTGATCTCACTGCTTCAGTATGAAGGAAACTAAAGTGCAAAACCACAATTGATTGGAAGATCAGTGGGGTTATGATTGAGTTTTTGTTTTCTCCATCGTATTAAGGTAAAAGTAAAAACAAAGCCTAAGTTTGTTGAGTAATAGGTTTGGGATATGTATATAGTCAGAGTACAGAGTTCTAGGGTTCAGGGCACTGAATCAAATTCACTCTGGACCATGCCTCAGGGCGTGGAGGGTTTGCAATTATTACTACGACCATCACCACCAATTATATGTTTCGCTTGTGAGTTTCTTCTATTAATCAGAGTCTGGGGAACACAGTAAGTGATGAGTTTGGTTCATTTTGTTCAAGACACTTGATATTTTACAGTGTTTACAAATACTCCGTAACTGTAAGCCCTATTTTAGTTCACAGCAAAGATATGAATAGAACTAGGCTGGACTTCAGGATCTTGGGAATTCTAGTGAAATCTGTGCCAGTAACACGCTCACTGTGTGATCTTGGGCAATCTTCTCATTTTTGTTTTTTTGTTTTTCTTTTTGTTCCTTTTTATTTTTTGGTGGCAAAACATACATGAAGCAAAGCTTATCGTTTAGCCCTTTTTAAGTGTATGGTTTAGAGGCACTAAGTACATTCCCATTGTGCAACTGTCACCATTATCCATCTCCAGAACGTTAGTTATCATCCCTGATGGGCACTGAAACGATGGGCCCATCAAACAATAATTTTTCACTGTCCCTTTTCCACTACTCCCCGGTAACCACGATTCTACTTTCTATCTTACGAATGTGACTTTTCTAGGTTCTTCATACAGGTAGAATTGTACCATATTTGTCCGTTTGTGTTTATTTAACTGAGCATAATTTTTCCATGTTCCAGCATGTATCAAACATTCATTCCCATTTAAAGCTGAACAACATTCCATTGTATAGACAGAGCACATTTTATAAATCCATTCATGTGTTGATGGACGTTTGAGTTGTTCCACCTTTTGCCTACTGTTAATGACCCTGCTGTTACATGGGCATATAAATATCCTCTTGAGTCCCTGCTTTCAATTCATTTGACTATATATCTAGAAGTCGAATTTCTGGGTATATCCTACGGTAATTCAAGTTTTAAATTTTGAGTAATTGCCATATTGATTTTCACAGGAGCTGTGCCATGTTACGTTCTCAAGAGCAGGTCACAATGGTTCTAATTCCTCCATATCCTCATCAACACTTGTCATTCCTGGTTTGTTGTTTTGTTTGTTTGTTTTTGTTTTGTTTTGATAATAGCCATCCTAATGGGTGTGAAGAGGTACCTCATTTTGGTTTTGATTTGCATTTCCTGAATGATTAATGGTATTGAGCATCTTTTCATATGCTTATTGGCCATCTGTATATTTTCTTTAGAGAAATGTTTATTGAAGCTTTTGTGTATTTTTATTTATTTATTTTTGTTTGTTTGTTTTGTTTTTTGCAGTTTTTGGCCGGGGCTGGGTTTGAACCCGCCACCTCTGGCATATGGGGCCGGCGCCCTACTCACTGAGCCACAGGCGCCGCCCTACTTTTGTGTATTTTTAAATCAAGTTGTTTTTTGTTGTTGTTGAGTTGTAGGAGTTCTTTATATATTCTGAATATCAATACCTTATGATTTGCAGATATTTTCTTCTATTCTATAACTTGCCTTTTTGCTGTCTTGATAGTGTTGTTGACTATACAAAAGTTTTTAATTTTGATGGAGCCAAATTTATTTATTATTTCTTTCATTGCCTGCACGTTGATGTCGGTTTATTCCCAAATATCTTTACCTTTTTTTTTTTTTGAAGACAGAGTTTTTCTCTGTCACCCTGAGTGGAGTGGTGTCATTGTGGCTCACTGCAACCTCTAACTCCTGGACTTAAATGATCTTCTTGCCTTAGCTTCCGTGGCAAATTCTTCTATTTTTTAATAGAACTGATTCTCACTCTGACTCAGGTTGATTTTGAACTTCTGAGCTTCAGGGATCCTCCTGCCTCAGCCTCCCACAGTGGTAGGATTATAGTCATGAGACTTTTTGATGTTACTGTAAATGAAATTGTCTTTCTTTCTTTTCTTTTCTTTCTTTCTTTCTTTCTTTCTTTCTTTCTTTCTTTCTTTCTTTCTTTCTTTCTTTCTTTCTTTCTTTCTTTCTTTCTTTCTTTCTTTCTTTCTTTCTTTTTTTTATAGAGACAGAGTCTCACTCTATTGCCCTCAGTAGAGTGCTGTGGGGTCACAGCTCACAGCAAACTCCAAATCCTGGGCCTTGGCAAGTCTCCTGCCTCAGCCTCCTGAGTAGTGGGACTACAGGGGCACGCCACAATCCCTTGTTTATTTTTATGTTGCAGTTTGGCTGGGGCTGGGATGGAATGCACGACCCTCAGTATGTGGGGCTGGTGCCCTATACACTGAGCCACAGGCACCGCCCTGGAATTGTTTTCTTAATTTCCTTTTCATAGTGTTCATTGCTAATGTGTAGAAATTCAATGAGCTTTTGTGTTTTCCTCTTTGATTTATGGTGATAATAAAGACCTAACTTGCAGGCATTTGTGAGGATTAAAGTCATGTCAAGGAGAGGACTTATGAAATTGCAGGTGCTCAAAAAGGAGTAACCATTGTTAATACTATTATTATTATTATTATTTTTGAGACAGAGCCTCAAGCTGTCACCCTGGATAGAGTGCTGTGGCATCACAGCTCACAGCACTTCCAACTCCTGGTCTTAAGCAAGTCTCCTGCCTCCACCTCCCAAGTATCTGGGACCACAGGTGCCCGCCACAACGCCCGGACATTTTTTGGTTGCAGCCACCATTGTTGTTTGGCGGGCCTGGGCTGGATTCAAACCCGCCAGCTCAGGTGTTTGTGGCTGGTGCCTTAGCCTGTTGAGCCACAGGTGCTGAACCCATTGTTAATATTATTGTTATTACTGGTTGCTTTTTTAAATGGGCATTCTGGGCTAGATTCCTGTATAGGAAGCACAGCCTAAGTCTAAATTTTCAGCTCAGAATGAGGCATCAGGCATTATAATGCAGGCTCTGACATCCCTTGTCCTCATAAATTTGAACAAATTATTTCATAAGTCTAAACTACAGTGTGCCCATTTGAAAACTGGGAATGGCAATATCTGCCTGATTGCATCCCCATTAAGACCAAAGGGAATAATGTGTGTGGCAGAATCTAGCTTAGTGCAGTGATTATCACCAGCTCTGGTGAATAAGATCAGGAGCTCTGCAGCTGGACTGGTTGAGCTTAATGCTTAACTCCTACACTTACCAGCCTGTGAACTTGAACTTGTAACTTCACTCATATGTCTCAGTTTCCTCATCTATAATGAGGAGGGTGATAGTGATTCCTACATGGCATTGTTGTTTGAGGATTCAATGAGTTAAGATAGGTAAAGTGTTCCCTGTTGGCTATACAGCTCTACATGGTAGCTATTATTGTTGTTATCATTATTGTGATGAAGACTATAGTTGCCTTGCTACCCTGTCAGAAAGTCTATAGAATTGCCTTAATAAACCCATTTATAATCTTTGCCCCCCTTCACATTACATAAATGAGGCCTTAAAAAAAAGAAGGAATCCTCAGCTACAGCCCCCAATCCCCCACTGGGAGTGCTTCCTCCATCTCTCCTGGTTGTAGTGACACCACCTGCACCCCCGTCCCCCCACCACAGCTCCAGCATCAGGCCCACCGGAGATCTGAGCAGATGTTTCTGCTTTTCAGACCCAGGCATTTCCTCTCTTCCAGGAGCACATGCCAGCACAGTCAATATCTGGAAACCCGCTGCTTCACAGTAGGGCTGAGAACTAAACTGGTACTTTACTAGAAAATGGTAATAAAGCAATTTGAATTGCTTTTCATCCTCTTTGCTCTTAACGGCTTTTAGGTTCATATGAGACCAATCAATTAATCCTGCTTCGGAGCTACAGGAATAGGGTGTTTGCCAGCTTGTGCACGGGAGATGGGCCCATCACAGAGATTTTCTGGCCCTATCCCTTAAGGACCATGCCACCCAGCATCTGGAGCAGTGGAGAGCAGTGAGGCCCACTGGCCCACACCATTTTCCTGCAGTCTGGCTAGCTCCTCAGGAGCTAGCGAATGGGCTCTAACCCAAAGGCAAACCAATACCTGTGATTTCACACTGTGTGGTCTTCTTCTCATGCTCTCATTTCCTTCAATCCTGGGGTCTGTCTGAAAGAGTTGATAAGGTAGGGAGGATGATTCACTTGGATAGAAAACTGATATGTAAATTAAAAACAAGAGGTACCCTTTCTTTCCTCACCAAGTTCAATGTAATTCCTTTCAAAGCTTCTTCTCTTACCTTGAGGGAGTGCCCACTAATCTCAGCATCCCTATGTCTGCACAGAGCATGTGGTAGCTCTCAGAGAATAATGGATGCAGTGAATTACAATAGAAATGAAATGAAAATTTAGACAGGATGGAAGTCAGGGCAAGAATTTTTTCCCCTTCTCTTCATAACCTAGTATTGAATGTTATTCTTTTATGAATTAATTCCTTTTTTAAAAAAGCAAAAAACAAAAAACCTTTGGACCAAAAGACAAATGGTTAATCCATAAATAGAGGGTAACAGATTGGAAGTGATCAATGTAAGTGGACTGATGCATTGACTTTCCAGCAAAAAAAATTGGTAATGGGACAAATTGATGTTTTTCCCCTAGTTGTGGTGTTAGTGTGGGGTATTTCTCCATCTCAGCACAGATTTTTGCCAGAAGTTGTCTCAAGAACTCAAGCACAACTTGTTTAGACATTTTCCAGTTGTAATTTTTTTCTAGGCTGTTAAAAATATTGACTTTGACAGCTTTAAAATGATGGCCTCAAAATTGGAATAATTTACATTCTGGAATTAAGATAATTCAGGCATTTCTGCTGGCAATGACAGAGGGTAGGAGCCAGTTATATAAATCCCAGATTTGAGGGAAACTGAGCCATTAGCATAGATGGCTTGGCTGTGGATATTCAGAGCAGTCACCTTCCCATGTAAATGAATCTTTATGTCTCTCCCAGGCAGGCCCAGATTCTGAGCTATTTTCGGAGCTCCTTTCAGATCAGGTGATCTGGAAGAGGGTGGGTGAAGGCCTCAGACTCAGGCCACACTCATGTTTTAGGCCTATTGGTGTTCAGCAAGAGACATGGAAAGCCTGAGGAAAAATTCTCGCCACTGTCTGGCTGTGGCGTGTTTACCCTAGACGTTCTCTCCTTTAACTCCTGGGTCTTAGTCCCAGGGAGTCAACATAGAAGGCATTCAGAGCAGCTCAGTGGCCCTGGACCCGGCCCAGCTGTCTCTGCCAGATTCCAGACACACCTGCTAAACAGATTCCTCTCTCCCAGCACTCTGCTGACATTTTCAGCTGGAAGAGAAGTGGCTCTCTTCATCCATAGCCTTCCTCTGACTACTAACTGGATCATTTGTCCACCCCATTCCTTAGGAGCTACTCCTTGATCCTGAGCAGAAGTACCTAAATCAAAAGAAAACTTGGTCCAAACTCCAAGGCAAAGGATGAGAAATGATTGCATGGTAATCATATTCCATGGGGAAAAATGGAAGCAAACGACAGCTTCCCATTTGGAGTTCCTCCTGGCCCCCTTGATACACTCAGACTGTCACATTTAGTTATTCCCAAATAGCTCCCAGGTATCATGTACATTTACCATATGAAAAAAAGTTTCCCTAAACTGAAGAATTTCCCCCAAAGATACTCGATTGATGGCTGGGTCAGATGGACCCCAAGTCTGTGGTTTGGAATTTCACCTGTCACCTCTAGCAAAGCTGCAGATGACTGAGTCAGTCTCCTCTGTGGAATTCAACAGGTGCAAGAGGCACTGGAGGTGACAAAGACCTCTTCCAAATGTGTAGCATGTAGGCGGTTGTAAGTTCAAATAAGTCACAGAATCACTGACCTTTACAATTCTGTGATTGGGAGGGATGTGAAAGCACACGTAATCTGGGTTTTAACACCTTAATGACTGAGCCCCTTAAGTGTATGGCAAGTGGTTCTCAACTGGAAATGATTTTGACAAGGGGACATTTAGAGACATTTTCTGTCATCACAACTTGGGTGGGATGCCTGTGGGTAGCAGATGCCGGGGATGCTGCCAAACATCATAGGATGCTTGGGACAGGCACATCCCTCACCTTCACTTGAAAAGGAATTATCTGGATCCAATAATGTCAATAGTGCCGAGGTTGAGAAACCCTGATGTATAGGAAGGCAAGACGCCAGAAATATGGACACTGGACATGATATATACTAAGCCCTACATTGTCATAGGCAGGAAAAAGAGGCCCAGGATGGTAAGATCAGGAACCTTTGACCACACAGCAAAATTTTGGTGGAACTGGATTTGGATTCCATTGGACATTAACTTGTGAACATAGGAAACATCCATAATAATAAAATGAAAAACTGTTTGTAACTGCAATGTATTCACAGACAAACATAACAAGAGAAATGTTGACAGCTATTATCATCAGGCATAGTCATATTTACTCTCCGTGTGCTGTTACAACAAATATGAGAGGCAGGCACTATCTGAAAATAATCCTCCCTCCCTTCCCTCCCTCCCTTGCTCCCTCCTTCCCTCCTTCTTTCTTTTCTTTCTCTCTTTCCCTCCCTCCCTCCCTCTCTCCCTCCCTCCCTCCCTCCCTACCTCCCTTCCCTCCCCTCCCTCCCTCCTTCCCTCCCTCCCTCCCTTCCTTCCTTCCTTTTTTCCTTCCTTCCTTCCTTTCTTACTTCCTTCCTTCCTTCCACAGAGGCTCCCTCTGTTGCCCAAGGTAGAGTTCTCTGGCATCATAGTTCACTGCAACGTCAAACTCTTGCGCTCAAATGATCCTCCTGCTTCAGTCTCCTAAGTAGCTGGGACTACAGATGACCGACAATGCTCAGGTAATTTTTCTATTTTTAGTAGAGTCAGGGCCTCGCTCTTGCTCAGGTTGGTCTTGAACTCCTTAGCTCAAGTTACCCTCCTGCCTCACCCTCCCAGAGTGCTAAGATTACAGATATGAGCCACCAATGCCTGGCCTTATCATTTCATTTAAAAGACAACTGTCTTTTTTCTTTATAAGAATTGTCTTTTTCTTCTTCCTCCTCCTTTTTTTTTTTTTTTTTTTTTTTTGCAGTTTTTGGCTGGGGCCGGGTTTGAACCCACTACCTCCGGTATATGGAGCCCTACTCGTTTGAGCCACAGGCACCACACTCTTTTTCTTCTTCTTTTTAAACAATAAGAGAGGAATGAATTAGCTCAAAATCTTGCAGCTAGTAAGTGGCAGAGCCTAGACTTGAACACATTTTCTCTTTTAAATCAAAGGCTTTTAGGACTATCATCCAGGAACTTGATTATTTCCATGACTGAGGGGGCATTAAAAAAGAAAAAGAATGCTTATGCCCTTATATGTGAGAACTGCAGGATGTTCAAACATCTTTTATTGTATCACAGTCCTGTGCATTTGGTAAATCTTTTGAGTCCATGGCCATAAATGATGCTGCATTTACTCCTGCAGGCACTGCTGTTGAGTGTATAAATCGCTCTAAAATTTCTGGAGGATAATTAAGCACTGTGTATGAAGAGCCACCCTTTGATACAGTGATTTTACTTGTTGGAATCTGTCCTAAGAAAACAATCAGAGTTGCAGATAGATTTATGCACAAAGATATTATGATAATAATAATGGCTGGGATTTATCGCGCTCACACCATATGCCAGACTCTGTGTTAAGTGCTTTACATGCATCATCTTATTTTCTCTTCATAACAACACTGTGAGGTATTAGCCTCATCCCCATGTATACATGGGGAATCCCAGGCTTCGCAAGTCTCCGTGATTTGGCCAAGGTTACTTGGCTACTATATGATAGAGGGAATTCAAAGCCAAGCAGACTGATTCACAGGGTTCCTTCATTTTAATTACTATGCAATACTGACTAATAGTAGTAAATTACAACTTTATTGGGAAAAAGCTGGAAAGACTCTGGCTGTCTAACATTAGCGCACTTGGTTAGGTGAATTATGACCTGTTTCCTCTTCCTGCATGTTGGCCTGAAGTAACCCTCCACTGTGCCTTCTTTTTGAAAAAGGACAGTGGGTGTGGTCTGAGGCTTTGCAGCTAGTTCACACGTGTGCAGACTACTATTCAGAGCTTAACTACGGGAAGGAGGCTTCCGTTTGAATCCTGATTCAGCCACATCCTAGGACGTCAGCTGTTTTTCCTTTACCAAGCCTCACTTTCCATGTCATTAAAATGGGAAAGTCGCTTCCACTATGTGGGTTGCTGTGTGGAACCTCTGACTGGCAGAAGCGTTCAGTGGCACACAGTAGGTGCTCACTAAGAGGTGACTAGAGAGAGACAGAGGCAGAGCTCTGGACCGTCAGGGCACTGAGAAGGAAGGCTTCCTCTTCTCTGAGGTAAGCAGATTCCCCCCTTTCCTTCAGGAGACAAAGTCAGGGAAAGCTACTTCAGAACCCTGCATTCTTGTGACCAAGTCCTGTGAACAGCTTTAGAACAATGTAAATAAAATAATTGGCAGAAGAAATGGACCCGAGCAGGGAAAACAGACTAAGAAATGTAGAGACCTGACTGTTCACATGAAAGGCCTCTTTCTTCTATGAAGCCAAGGCAGGTCTCACTGGCCCAGCTTGGCACAGCAGAGAAGCTTGGAGAAGCTTGAGTAATCAGGGAGCTGCCTGTGACATCTGCCCCAGCCTCAGACCAGACCAGGTCCCCAGCGCCTGAGAATGAAACTTGAGAAGTCACTGCACTGACTGGACTCACATTTCATGGTCAGCCCCCAGAATAATCCCTGCTTCAGAGGTGACTCAGCTTGGGAAAGGCCAGAGTTGGTGGCCCTTTATCACAAGTGCTTGACTCAGAGAGTGTGAGAGCAGGAGGAGGCATGGGAGATAAATCATCCTCGCCCAACTCCCCCATTTGGGAGACAAGAGAGGCTCAGAAAGGAGGGGAGACTTGGTTAACATCCACCCAGCATAAGCAACAGTGCCAGGAACCAGCCCATGCGTGGCTGGCTTGGAGTCTAGACAAGGCCCCTCAACCCCGCACCCAGCATCTTAATGCTGCTTATTTATAACCATCTATTTATTGAATTATCTGTCTTTACTCATGCCTTTAGGGAGCGGATGCACATTCTGAGCATATGATGAACACAAGGAAGTGTGTGTATATATATCCATTCTGAGGGCAAAGAGGGTCAATTCTTATCCAAAAGTGTCTCCTGAAGCCATTTTGATCTCTCGGCTCAGACTTACCACCTCTCTTCTGGATCTCTGTACACATCTAGCTGGTTGTCCTGTCTTTAGTAATTGTTTCTCTTCTTGGACATTTTTCCAACCCTGCAGCCAGAATCATTTTTCAAGGAATCTTTTTGTGGTTCTGTTGTTTACTGGACAAAAACAAACTTCTTAAGAGGACATTCAAAGCCTTTTATGATCTTCGTCCAACCTCCCTCGCCAGTTCTATCCAACAGGTTTGTCTGCCTGAGTGTGATAGACTTTTATCACTCTGGAAGCTCTCAGAAGCTGCTTCACGCCTCCATGCCTTTGTTCCTAGTGCACCGTCTGCCTGGAAGGCCTGTCTCCCACACACCGGTCCAGAAACTTTTGCTTCTCTCTTAAGCACAGCTCAAATATCACCTTCGTTCTGAACCCTTCCATCACAACTCTGCAGGCAAAACCTATCTCCCTCCTGGTTCTGTTTTTCCAGTGCTCAGCATGTACTCTCATTCGGCTTTCATATTGGATTGAGGGTGAGTTATTTATTTGCCTGCCTGCCTCCCCGAGGAGGCTGTGAGTGAGCCTTTGCACAGTACCGACTGTGTCTATCTCGACTACTCTCAAGTCCTAGCATAGGGTCTGATGCAGAATAAGTCTCCAAAAATGTTTTGTGGGCTAATGAATTATTAGATGAATAGATCTAAAATTATTTCTTCCTTGTGGGTTGCCCTTCAAGAAAATAGATGTTCACACACCTGGAGGGTACATTTGGTAGGGTCTGAATTAAATTATGTCTCGCATGGGCAGAGAAATGCCCATATGTGGAGAAAATGTCAGTGCCTATGAAATACGGCCCTAAACAATATCCTGAAAGAAGATGCTTGGTAAAGCAGGTGTGGAATAGAAGCAAAGCTGCTTCTGTGCATTGCAGTTCTATATGGCATACTTTAGGGTGAGTAGTGGCAGATGTTTATTCGGATAATGAAGAAGTGTTAAGTTCCAATTGCAGCACCAGCAAGGAGGTCAGCTAGAAAGCAACAGAATGTTCAAGTGATTCTGAGGAATATTAAACTGACGGTTGTGACATAAAGTGTTCTAGGAAGTCAGTACGAGAGAACCTGTCTCTTAGAAAGACAGCTTCTTAAAGGAGATAAGTCTTGAGATAGGTTTCCCTCCACCATCATCACAGAATAGACCCCTAAATTTAATCTTTTGTGGCTTTTGATGGAATCTTCTGACTGATACATGTGTTGGATCTGACCTCCTGTGTTTTGTGTGTTGGATCTCCTCCTCCTCTTTTGTGTGTAAGACAGTGACTCTTAGGGGGACTTCAAGTTGGTCTATGTTCGGAGAAGAAATTAAAGTGAAGTTTTAACCAGCATTTTCATAGAGCTTAGCCATGACCATCAGATGATATAATTGGCAATGAAGTCTTCCAACTAAGTCCTTGTCCTTTCATTTGCTAATACTTTATATTTGCCTAGCAGAGGTATATAAATGAATTTAGAAGATACAGATGAGAATGATTCCATTAAGTTTTTAAAAGTTACATTGTAGCATTGTTGAATGTTAATTTTTTAGCTAAAACAATATGGATTAGTCATTATTTTTATCTGCCCATATAAGCCTATTTTGACCAACCTGGGTAGGTAAAAGTAGGGTATATTGAGCAGTATATCCTCATGGTAACACGGTACAGGACGCCTTCATATTTGCCATTTTATGACATCATCCTAACAACCGGGATTGAGAACTTAATAGACCATTTTACAGATGAGGAGTCTGAGGTACAGAAAGGTTAAGTCATTTTCTAAAAGAAGTAAATGGCACAGATGAACATGGATTTTGTGACTTCAGTTGCAATGCTCTTGGTTGGGTCATAGCTTCTGAAGTTTCATCCTGTCTCCATCACCTCTGCTTAGAAACATGACTTGGGGGTAAATTGCTATACTTTTTAAGCTACATTTTTCTCATGTATAAAATGGGCATAATGGTTCTCCTCTCTCAGGATGTTCTGAAACTGATTCAAGAAACACACAAACTGGTGGCTAGGCACCTGTACTCCGTGGTTAGGGCACCAGTCACATACACCAAGGCAGTCAGATTTGTACCCAGCCTGGGCCTGTTATACAACAATGACAACTGTAACAAGAACAACAACAAAAATAGCTGAGTATTGTGGCAGGCACCTGTAGTCCTAGCTACTTGGGAGGCTGAGGCAAGAGAATGGCTTATGCTGAAGAGTTTTAGGTTGCTGCGAACTGTGGTGCCATGGCACTCTACGGAAGGGTGACATAGTGAGACTCTGCTTAAAAAAAAAGAAGTACACAAAGTGGTGAAGGAAATGAGAATGGAAAATCCAATAAATGCAATTGATTCCCTTTGCATTGCTCTAATGTAAGGTAGGATGTGAGGGTGAGGACTTAAGGTAGGCATTTGTCCAGTTTTTCCCTGAGAACAATAGAAATCCCTGAAGGTTTTAAGAGTGTCCTATAAGAAAATGGGGGACATTTGCATTTTCCAGCATTTTCTGGCATGTGCCCTTACAAGAGAGTCCTAATTGGTCTCTTACCCTATATTCTGTCCCACTCTAGTTCATCCTCAGCAAGACGATCACAGTGATATTTCTGCAGCACACACCATCATCTCAACCTCCTGCTTACAGACCTTCTCTAGCTCTGCACTTCTCCCAGGATGAAAGCACAAGCTGATATTGAGGACTCTTTACCACATGGCCTCTGCCAGCACTTCTGGCTTCATGCTGCCCTCCCTGCCCTCAGCTTCTGCACATTCTCTGGCTCATCCTGATGAAAACCCCATGACTGGTACAGCTGTTTCTTGCCTTTGTACACACGGCTCTTGGGGTGGAATACTTTGTTCTGATATCCTCTAAGACATTCAACCCTAGTCCTCAAGGCTCAGCTCAGCCAGCACTGTTCCTCCTTACTGTAATTATGTGCTTTTCTCTTCCATCACCTGTGAATGCCTTAAGAATAATGGCCTGCCTTACTCATCTCCGACCCTTAACATGTAGCGCAGAGTGCGGGTGACAGAAGTGCAATGAACCAATCTAAGCCCCAGACGGTCTGAGTTCTAACTCCAGCTCTGCCACTCACTAGTTGTGCAGATTACTGTAACTTCTCTGTGCCTCAGTTTCACCATTGATAAATTGTACCTGCCTTCTGGGGACTATATGTGCACATTAGATATCTGTCTGTCTGTCTGTATGTGTTATAGTAGTATTAAGGAGTGGCATCATAGAGTAGTCTTATATATACATAGTGTGTATAAGAATATAGGGTGTAGTACGGAGCAGCAATCCCTAGCCTTTTGGGGATCAGAGACCAATTTCAAGGAAGATTTTTTTTTTTCCAGGGACCAAGGGTGGATAGGAGAGATGGTTTTAGTTTTGGGATGATTCAAGGGCATTATATTTCCACCTCAGATCATCACACATTAGATTTCTTATAAGGAGAGTACAACCTAGGTCCCTCCCATGCACAGTTCACAGGAGGGTTTGGGCTCCTGTGAGAATTAATGCCACCACCTCCGATGGGAGGTGGAGCTCGGGTGGTAATGCCAGCAATGAGGAGCAGCTGTAAATACATGATTTTCACTTGCTCACCCACCACTCACCTCTTGTGTTTCAGTCTGGTTTCTGGTAAGACTGGTCCAAGGTCTGGGCCTTGGGGACTGCAGGTGTATAGCATATGTGTAAGTCTGTGCCTGCGTGGAGTGCATAGTGGCAATAAAAGGGCCTGGCACATAGGACATCCTCAATCAACACCAGGTCTTAGTATCTTGATGGCAGTTCATGGGTTGGAAGCCATAAAATGTTCAAGGATTTCCTCCTCCTTTGGATTGCTGTTAATAATGCAGCTACAATAAGATTTAAAATAATGCAGCTACAATAAGATACAAAAGAGCAATATGTGAGGTCAGAAGTTACCTGTACTCTAAATTTCTACTTTTAGCAGAGCAAAAATCTCTATTTCCCCAGCCTACAAAAAAGAATGCCCCTTGCTTCTCTCTCGGCCTTCGCTGCCTTTTGCCTGCGTCCTCAATCTCTCAAGATTCTGCTCTATTTGTGCAGTGGTGTAGTATTGATGGCTTTTCAGATTAACGTGTTCCAGTTTCCATGTCAGAGTCTTCCCAGATGAAAATAATCCCTTAGCAACTGCTATGATTTGAATGTTTGTGTCCCTCAAAAATTCATGTATTGAAACCTAATCCCCAACGTGATAGCATTAAGAGGTAGGGCTTTGGGGAGAGCCCTCATAAATGAGATTAGTATCCTCATAAAAGAGCACTGAGGGAGCTTGTTCTCCCTTTCTACTAGACGAGGACACAACTAAAAGGCATCATCATCTTTGAAGCAGAAAGTGAGCTCGCACCAGACACTGAATCTGCTGGCACCTTGATCTTGGACTTCCTAGTCTCTAGAACTGTGAGAGAGAGATCTATGCTGTTTATAAATTACCTAGTCCAAGGTATTTTGTGATAACAGCCCAAGCAGGCTGAGATACTGATACAGCAGATAGGACCATGATTTTGCTTATACCTCGCAACGGAAGGTCATTGCATTCAGCATCCAGCTCTCTGTTCATGTTTCTGATGGTGTAGAGATTAGGCTCATTTGCAGCAATGATATATACCCGTATCCCAAAAATAATCACCCATTTCATACATACGTAAGAAGGTGCTCTCATCCCTAACGCTAGACCCATTCCACCTTTCTCCAGTCCCAGTTAACAGCTGGATAACTTGTGAATGGTTCAGTGATGCTTGGGAAGAGGCTTATCCACAGAGGTAATGGTTGTGGGCGCAACAGGGAATATGAAAAAACAGGAGGGAAGGAAACCTAACAGAACCTCCAGGAAAGGTGCTTATAGTCCATTTGGCTAACATCCATCTCAGAAAGAGCTCTGGATGGGAAATAAAAGGAGAGAATGTATTATATTATGAAACTAATGGCCCAATCTTTAATAAATTGAATGATTGTGTTATAAATAATATATAACATATAAAGCCAAAAATGCTTGTTCTATAGACCTGTTTATTCAGCTGCTAAGATATATATCCTGGGCCACTTTCTTTTTTTCCCATTAAAAAATCTATTTCATTGAAAAAATACAACATCCTTCTGACATAAATTCTGATGCAATTTTTTAGAAATGTGAAACTTGATGAAAATATAGAGCTCCTTTACAAAGGCTTTGCAAACCAGCTAGTTAATATTTATTTGAAAGAACAAAAAGGGATATATAACGTGAGATTGTGCATTTTTGAGCAGGGGTAGAACAAGGAGCTGTGAATTCTAGTTCCCTGTCTTTCACTAACTAGCTGTGTTACCTTGGGTAAGTTATTACTAAACCTCTCTGACCTTGGCTTAACCCAGTAGAAGACTCTGCTATTTTGACCAGAAGATCATCAAATTCCTTTATTGATCCCTGGTGAAAAGCCCCCAAAAGCTGAAAAGGTCTTCAGAATTCATCTTTCTAACCTCCTGCCCCAAATGAACACCGATGCACACTGTGCTTCTCAGGACTTTTTTCTGGTGCTTTTCTTAAAAGATTTCTAAGGAAAGTGATTCTCCAACTTGCTATTTAACAACCCTTACCATCATCATCTTGGAGTTCTTCTTCCTTTTACACTGAAAATTGTATAATGCTTTAAAGAACATGCAGACACACACACACACACACCCTGACTGCACAGGACTATTCAGATGCAACAGGTGCAATGGGTTATAGATCTTACAAAGAACACAAAGAAGCACCCAGTCAGCGGGAACAGCAGTTGCCAAGAATTTAATTCATCAGTACAAATCCAAATTTACAAAGAACTAATCCCACATAATGGATAAAGGACAAAAAGAAGGATTAATGGGGGAAAAGGGACTTTCTGAAAATTCACATCTCAAGTCCACTAAACTCCTCATTTGGCCTGCTTCATTTTCCTTTTTTCCCCTAGCAGATCTCAATTTATTTTTCTTAAGAAAATAAAGTTGACTGTGATGAATAATCGCAACGTAAGAGCATGGATGTGCTCAACTGCTCTGAAGTTGGTCTGAATGTTTCTGAGTGTAGAATAACATTTGTGTCAGGAATGCGGGAATATCGCAGCTGAAATAATGAATCTCTTCCTCATAGCTTGTATTGCCCTTGCAGAGTCAGGGCAAAAAAAAGTCTGTTTCTTCTCCAAAAAAGAAAAGCCTCTTTTTCCTAAGCCATGGAAAGAATATTCTACTAGTGACAATCCAAAGTAAAAGTCTCAGTCTACCACTGGAAAACATATTCTTCAAGACTTATCGTCAGCACTTCCCTGGGTACCAGTTCCTGCCCAGCCCTGTTGGGTTGCTTTTAGAAATTAATTTTTTTTTTCTTTTATCCTAGCATGCATACCTTGGGGGCTGACCTACATCAAGAGAATTGCAAGAATGACTACTCGGAAAACAAACCTACCTTGGCCTTAGCGACTTGGATTTTTCCTGCTTTCCAAATACTGTTTTTCGTTCATTTTGTTGAAATGTCTTACTTCCCATCTTTTCTTGGATGCCCATGTCCCAGGATAGCAGTCTGTTCTCTACTCTTCTTATCATGTACTTTCCCATTTGTTTAACTCATTCACATCTATAACTTCAAACAATGTTCCTCTGTGGACAAACCCCAAATGCTCATCTTCTGTTCTCATTTTCTCCCAACCTTCCAACTCTTCTAGGACAGTGACCAATTACACCTTGCTTTGTGGGAGTTTTACAGCCCTGTCAAATGTACGCTGCTCCAAACTAGATGAATTACCTAAGCAGTCTCTTCCTTCTGTCCAGTTGGCCAAGGAAGGGGACTTCACCCTTACTTCCTACGTCACCTGCTCACCCACTGGGATTTCCATCTCTCCCCCTGCTCATCCATGCACATCCAGAGCACATTTTTACATTCATTTGGTCTCTCTCCCTTTTTTTTTTTTTTTAACCACTGACAGCTTCATTTACTACTCATGTTGAAGAAAACCCTGAAACATGCTGAATGTACATTCTAGGAATTATGTCTTAAAATGCCTACCTCCTCCCTCAAGAGTGTGGGGTTTCTCAAGGTCAGTTACCCGAAGCATCAAGCATAGTATTTAGTGTCAAGGCTCAAAACAATAACTTCTCATGTGAAGGACACACCTACAACTTGATCTTTGATCCTACAAAAGCAAACTGTAACCTAATCACAGATATTCCCATATTAATGTGAAATTTTTAAAAAATGGTGTCTGAGGGCAGCAATGTATTTATTGGGCTTTTACAGTGTTTGTTGGTTGTTTGATTGTGTAACATGAATTATTTTTCACCTTAAAAAAAATCAAACCTTTATATTATATAAACATATCTAGTTTTCAAGTTTCCTTTGAATAATCAGAATAGGTGATACCACTAGACTCCATTTATCCTCAGCAACAGTGGCTGGGGCCGAGGAGGGGTACTAGCTTTGGATAGGAACATCTCCACAGTGCCCTTTTTTCCTCCACCTCCAGGTGACCCCAATACTCAGCCTGCCACCTCCCATTGGGGGTGCCTCTCATTCCACCCCCAGGCATCTGAGTTTGTGTTTCCGATTGGAGCGCCGTAAACAAACATGCGTATGGAATGACTGCTGCATTGCTAAGTGTAATCCAGAGTTTCTGAGTGATACAGGGCCTCAAGAATTTTCTAACATCATGCCCATTAGACGTTAAAATCTTTACAGCAGGCTTGCGGGTTCGTTTCAATTTCCTGACAATTGCTGAGATTGCAGGCAAACTTGTGTGAGGATAAGTCCCCCACCCTGAAGGGCAGCACCTCTTCTCATAGGCAGACTGCTAGCTCTAAAGGCTGGACAGGCCTCCCTCATAGTGGGATCACACCTACAGTGCATCTTAGCAGGGTACTGGTGAAACTTATTAAATGTAGAGTATCAATGTCTTTATATAGTGATCAAGAAAATGCCATGAAGCCTATATCTAACAGTATGATCAAAATATTTCTGATTGTATATGAAGCACATTCTGCCCTATGATTGCACCAATGTACACAATTATGATTTAATAAAATTATTTAAGACAAAAGATTAGATGATTCTAATGCTACTTAAATGATTTGAAAGTACAGAAAAAGAGGACCATTTTAAAATTCCAATCTATAATTTGCTTCAAAATAATTCAGGAGAGCAAGTGCAGGGTTTGTAGAAGTACAGATGAAACAAAAAATTGGTCATGAGTTAATAACTATTAAAGCTAAGTGATAGAAACAATAAGATTAATTACGCTTTCTCTGCAGTTTACCATGTCTGAAATGTTGTAAATAAGATCACAATTTCACAACAAATAGAAAACATTAATGAGTAGAAATGAAAAATAACACAGCAATAACTTTTGTAAAACTATCAGAAATAAACATTAGTGAAAGACTGGCTCTCTCCATTAATAGGTGATGTGGACAAACATTACAAGCTATGGCAAGTTATTGAAATAAAGAAATAATAGGATAGAATAACTCTCACTAAAATTTAACTTAAAAATAACAAAAACATTCTCTGAAGATGGTGATCCACTAAACTATAATTAATTTTTATTTATTTATTTATTTATTTATTTATTTATTTGTAGAGACAGAGTCTCACTTTATTGCCCTCAGTAGAGTGCTGTGGAGTCACAGCTCACAGCAAACTCCAGCTCTTGGGCTTAGGCGATTCTCTTGCCTCAGCCTCCCAAGTAGCTGGGACTACAGGCGCCCGCCACAACGCTCAGCTATTTTTTGATGCAGTTTGGCCAGGGCTGGATTTGAACCCGCCACCCTAGGTATATGGGGCCAGTGCCCTACTCGCTGAGCCACAAAGAGGGTGAGAAGTCTTTCTAACCATAACTTTAAAACTTCTTAAAAACATCTCTTCAGAAAAAAGGGAAAAACAAATCAAAATTAAAGGATTTCTTTTAGAAATGATTAAAACTGTAAAAAGGATACTTTATGAAATGTAATTAAAACAATGTTCATGGAAAAATACGTGGTTCTTTATAAATAATAAGAAAAATTGGGGACAAGGTATGAATAAACAAAGTGTCCATTTCAGAAAGCAACAAGAAGATAACAAAATAAACATGAAGCAGAAAAAGTAATAAAGATAAAAGCAGGTAGTAAGTTAGAAAACAAGAAAATAATAACTAATACATAAACCAATTGGTTCTTCGATGAGTTCACAGCACGCACTAGAATACCAATTAGATGAGTGGTTCCCAACCTCTTTGGCACCAGGGACTGGTTTTATGGAAGACAGTTTTTCCAACAGAGGGGCCTGGAGACTAGAGCATTCGATAATGTAATCAACAGAGGCGGGAACAAGCACAAATACACAAAATTAAAATGATAGAGAAAATAACTGTTGAAATTATAAGAATTTTTCAACTCTAGGAGAAGACCTTATGTAATTCTTTATAAATAAATTTGAAAACTTAAAGAAAAAAGATACATTTCTAGGAAAATAAAATTTGTGAAAATCAATTCCAGGAAGAAGAGAATGTCTGCATCTTGGTGCAGTTGGAAGAAATGGAGAACTATATCAAAATGCTAAACCCTTAGAAAGGCCCTCACTCAGACAGATGTTTTATAGGAACTTTTGTCCAACCTTCAAAGAACAAATAATGCTATCGGTATTTAAACTGTTGTAGGATTTATTAAATAGGGAAGACTTCCAAATTGATTTTATGAAGGAAATATAACATAAAACTAATCTCACTGATGAAAAGTTATAAACAAATTGTTAGCAAATGGAATCCAACAAGACATTTTTAAAAATGTATTATGACTGTCAGGTTTATTCCAGGAAATAAAGACAAAGCAACATCACCATCTTACTTAACAAGGAGACATCTTTCCCATTATTACCAAAACCATGAACAAGGCAAGATAATATCCGCTATTATTTAATATTATAGTGGAGCAATTAGCCAATACTTCAGACAAGATCAATAAGTTGAGGCTTAAAAATGAAAAGGAACAAAGAAAAATTATTTCTATTTATTGCTTATGGAGTAGTATACCTTAAAAATGAAAGACAATAAGCAAAAAAGGTAATTCAAACAAGAAAAACCCAGTAATTTAGCAGGTGATAAAAGTTAAAATACAAAAATCAATAGCATTTTTATACTACAAAATAACCACAGTTCGAATGTAGAAAGGTAAGAATTCCACTTATTATAGCAGCAGACAAAACAAAATATCCAGGAATATTTTTTAACAAGATATGTGCCAAATCTAAATAAGGAAAAATTTAAAACACCAGTAAAAAGCAGAGAAATTAGTCCCAGTCAAATGGAGAAACCTTAGATGATCTTGGATAGAAAAATTCTATCAAAATATGTCACTAATTCCAAAGTTAATATATATATTTAATGTGATAACACAACCATTCTACATGTTTTATTTTATTTGTTTAGTCTGGAGCCACACAAGGTGATTTTAAAATTAATATTAAAAAAGAATAAGAACTGTCCAAAAACCCTTGAAAAAATATAAACAACTGAGTTGAGAAGAATGTATATATACATATGTATGTGTGTATATACATATATAAATAAAAATAACCCATATAATAAACATATGTAATTTATATTAATATATCATTATATCTAGTACATATTATGTGTTACATATAAAATAGATTATATTACTCAGTACATTAAATATATTATCTATATTTTAAAGCCAGGCTGATATACCAATAACACAGAGTAGAATATGAAATAGACTAAAATATATGTGAAAAACCTTTATATGATAAAGGTGAAATCACAAATACCCGAGGAAAATATGGAATTTTAATTGTTAGTGTTGTGATACCTAAATGGTAATTTAATACAAGGTAGTTTGGAGAACATATTTCACACAATTTCCTTCAATAAATTAAGCATAGAGACTTAAGTATAAAAATTAAAATATTCAAATAATAAGGAAAAATGAGTGAATTATTTTATAATATGAGAATAGAAAATGCTTTTCTAACTAAGCTTCAAAATCTAAATTAATAAGAGAAATATGATTAATTAAGCTACATACAATTTTGTTGGTAAATTACATGGCAAATAACATTCTGTAAATGATGTAACAAGACAAATGCCAAAATGAGAAAAACTACTTGTAACCAAGGTCTTCAAAACCAAGAAAAAGATGGCTTCCAGAATAGTTCTGCAAGAAGCTTCATAGACCCGTTCCTCAGGAAGACAACACAGCTGGTGAACATTAATTGAAACAATTAAAGCCTCTATAAATTATGGTAAGGGTATACAGAAAAGGAAGAAATTTCCTTTTTTCTTTTTCAAAAAATCTACTCAATTTTGTGTAGAGCTGGGTCTGTAATTACTTGAGAACTGACCTCTGACTTTCTTTTTCTTACTTAAATTCCTTTCTAATGGGGCTGCTGAGTCATGCCTTACCAACCTTAAAATCTCATAAAACAGGTTTTAGATTGACCCAGGATCATGTGGCTTACGTTGCAACCTGATTTGGTATAGCATCACATGGCAATTAAAGGAAAAAAGCCATTATCTTAACTCCAGTATTCTGGCAGACCTCCTCACCAAAGCATTCCTTTCTACTGACTCCAAGTCTTGGGCAAAACTTCATGCTCTCAAACAACCACCAGCTAAAGAATCTCTGTACCTACCTATGACCTGTAAGCCCCCCAATTCCAGGTGGTCCCTGTTTCTCAGACTGAACCAATGAGCACCTTCCATTATGGATTCATGATTTCACCTGTAATGTCTACCTCTATAAATAAATAAAACCAAATGTAACCTGGCTGCCTTGGGCCCACTTTCTCAGGAACTCTTGTGGTTATGAAGTTCTGGGTCAAGATTACCCATAGTGGCTCAGAATAAACCTCTTTATATATTTTGTAAGAATTTTATTTATCAGTGGAGAACTACTGTTATCTCAGGTGACAGTACTTAACTATGATAAGCCTGCATCCTCTGACAAGTGATGTTAGGGGCTTTCAACGTGAGTTAAGTGGTATTTCCTGGAATGAGGTAACCAGTGGAAAGAAGAGGTTAAATGGATGTAACCTTTCACCGGGACCTGCTCCCTCCCTCCCCATTCAATTCTCCATGATAAAAGCTTCAGTTCTAATGATATGGATATGGCCAAGAAAATGAGGTTTCCTCAATTCATAGGCTCACGGTCAAGGACAACCATCTTTTCTCAGGAGGAGCAGGCTGTCAGGATATCTTGTTTCCCACTCCCTGTTGCAGAGCTTCAACTGGGGGGGAGGGTGTGAGCCTAAGGTGTTGGGGCTCTCTGCCTTACTAGTCCCTCCCCTAAGGCAGAGTCTCATCTAGTCTTGGCAGCCAAGAGTACTAAGTCTTAATCACTCAGTAGAGAAGACCCCAATCTCCTTCCCTCCCCAGCATCCTCCTCATCAATCAGGAGGGTCACCCTAAAAGAAGGGGGCCATGCCACCCCCGCTCAAGACAGTCTACACAGAGTTTTGCTTAGAAAGAAAAACAAGTCAGAAGAACAGAGCGCTCAAGCTTTCCCCCAAGAAACTGACTTCATTTGGAAGTGAGGGTGGAGAAGTTCAAGCCTACAGTTGCTTACAGAAAATAGAGACTTTTGTGGAAAGCTATTAAAAGATGATGGTAATTCCTGAGAATGGCAAGCTAAATTCAAGGCCAACTATTTTATCTGAGACAATGAGAGAAAGAAAAAGATGTTTCAACATTCTCAAGAGACCAGAACAAAAAACTCAAATATTTACCTCAAAAAAAAAAAATCCCCCAAAGGCTATCAGACCTACAATTAGTCAGCTATTAGGGCAGCCTAACAGCTATGGGTAATATCATCAGAGGTGGACAGCTTAATAGGTCAGAGAAGGAGACCAAGAAAACCATGCTGACCCTGGGTGACTGTGCTTGTCCAAGGCTATACCATCTGAGGGTATAGCAGGCACTTTCAATGTGATCTGAGCAATAACATTTCCTGGCATAAGGTAACAGTCACAAGGAAGAGATCAAGAGGTCTGCAGAGACCCTGGCCCTTCATCACAGCACTGCTGATACAAAGCCAGTGACCTATCTGCAGACTTCTTGATATGTAATCAAAAAACTCCCAACCTGAGAATGCTTTGATAAATCAGAGGTCATAGAACTTGCTCGCTATATAACCACCAGGACAAAGAATACAATGTGCAGTGCATAGTCAGCCACATAATGGAAGAAAATATTTACAAACTACCCCTCTGACAAGGGATTAATAACTAGGATTGACTAGCGATAAAAGGAAATTAAAGGAGCTATAGAGGTGGGAGAAAGTTATGGTCTTCTGGACAAGGAGTTTGCAAAGGGTCCTGAAGAGAAATATGGAATGGAATTTTGGATGGGTATGACCTAGTTAACCAAGTGGGTGCTATTCCTGCAAAATATGACTTCTAACCTATGATTCATGACCTTCAGCCCAGAAACAATCCTCCTATAAAGGAAAGGTAAGGACCCCTACACAGTTAATGCACGCTATACTTGCAAACAGGATTTATCTGAGATTGAGGTAGTCCACAGCTGTGAGGCCAGAGCACCACCCTTGAAGGCCTAAGGAGAGCCAATGGGAATTCTTATAGATAAATGTAGGAGAAATTGGGATGAAAGTGCTTATACTGGTGTATTGCCTTTCTGAGGCCTCTCCTCTCACGCACAAGGTGGACCCTTTTCCACTCCCCTGGAAAAGTCTATGCTTATCTCTGCTTTAAATAAAAACTACACTTCTTTCTCTAGGACTAAGGTCCTTGCTACCTCAGTTTCCTCTCCTCCTGTTCCTCGCTCTCCCTTTGACTCAATGGAACTTACTAGTTCTGCTGAGTGAACTAAATCAGGTCCGCAGAACAGCTCAAAAGTGAATTCCCCCCTCTAATAGAGGTATATAAGGAGCTCAGACAGATTAATAGGGAAAAAATCAAATAATCCTATTTTAAATGGGCAAAGGATCTAAGTAGACATCTCTCAAAAAAATACAAATTGCCAACAGGTATAGGAAGAAAAATGCTCAACATTTATTAGTCATCAGAGAAATGCAAATCAAAACTATAATGTGATATCATTTCATCCAAGGTAAAATGTTTTTTTATCAAAAAGACAGGGCATAACTAATGCTGTTGAGGATGTGGAGAAAGGAGAACCCTCGTGCACTGCTGGTGGAAACATCAATTGGTGCAACCACTATAGAGAACAGTATGGAGGTTCCACAAAAATGGAAAGCAGAACCACCCTATGACCCAGCAATCCCATGGTTGGGTATATATCCAAAGGGGGAGAACTGAATATCTCAAAATGATACCTGCTCCCCTATGTTTATTACCACACTATTCACAATAACTGAGATCTGGAATCAATCTAAATGTTCATCACAGATGAATGGTTAAAGAAATTATGGTGCCTATATAAAATGGAAGAATATATATCCACAGAAAAGCATGGAATCTTGTCATTTGCAATGACATGGATGGAACTGGAGACCATTATGTTATGTGAAGCAAGTCAAGCAGAGAAAGACAAATCTCATGTTTTCTCACTTATACAGGGGAGCTAAATTAAAAAAAAAAAAGAAAAAACAATGATCTCATAGAGACAGAGGCTGAGAAGGGTAACAGGGATAGGGGATAAAGCAAGGAAGATTAATGGGTGCAAAAATATAGTTAGGCATTTGGATAGAATGAACAATATTTGATAGCACAACACAGTAACTATAATCAATAATAAGTTAGTGTCTACTTAGTTTAGAACAACTGAAAGAGTAGAATTGGAATGATCCTAATGTAAATAATTGATAAGTACCCGAAGTGATCAATACCGCAATTATCCTGATTCGATTAATTCACATCATATGCCTGTGTCAAAATATCACATGTACCCTAAAAATACACACAACTATTATGGAACCATAACAATTTTAACAAATACATCTTTAAAAGAATGCAACATGCAGGATTTTGTTTTTCCACCTTCCCTGGGACTCAGTTCCTAAGTCACCTGGTGGTGGAGGGGAAGGTAAAAATGGAATTTGCTTGAAAATATTGATCCCCGGATTCTAAGGTATTCTTATTTGGGCCAAGGTGATGTCCAGAAATATGTATTTTTTAATAAGAAACCCAAGGATTTTGGGGGGAGAAATAGTACTTAGCTGTCAGTATTTAATTTTAAAGATTATGAGAATTCACATGTCCTAGTGTAATTTTTTCTTTTATACTCCTTAGTTTTATTAGATTCGTCTGGGCTGAGAAACTTTATTATATAGTGATATAGGTATGCCTAGAATTTTGAGAATTATGTGTATGTGAACAGATTATTAAAAATAATTTAATTAATGGATTTATTTGAATTATATTTTGCAGGAAACTTTGTAATATAAATAACGAATTGCTTATAATTATACACTGTAATGAACACTCGAAATAAAAAGCTATTCAACTCAGTAGCACAATAAAGAAATGGTGCCTTAACTTTGGATTTCTGTGGAGGCTAAATGATTTGTTAATTCTCCTTGCTCTCACCTTTCAATCTACTCCTTCCAGTGTGCAACTCCTTTTTTTGTTTATACAAAATAAGTAAGAAATTGGCAAATATTTGATTTAAGTTTCCATAATCTCAATGACACATTAAGGGCAACAAAACATCCTTTATTCCCAAGAACTTGAAGCTAAACCTTCCTGTTCAAAGAACTTGCTGACTTCATTTGCTTCTGGGACACAGCAAGAAATAATGTAGAGAAAAAAGAAATAAATTTCTGCATGACACACCCATCCATTTCGAATCTTCAAAGTAAAATAGCCAAAAGAGATGTTTCGAAACTCAAGTCCAAATTTTGGATTTTTGACGACTACATTAAAAAATAAGCCATCACCTTGAGTGGATTTTAGTCTATTTAGAACAATGAGGATAACATCACAATCATATACTTCAAAGGCATGGCTACAGGATATACAATAATCTGTGACTGGAAACTCCTAACTGCTAAGTGTTATTTTCACTGCTGTGTCTCAGAGAGACCCCATCGGCATTGCCTGTGCTGTGCTTGGGGTCTAGGAGCTCTGTGGAGGCAATCATTCCATTTAGCTTCTTCGTGACTCATTGATCTAAGCTTTTAGACACTGCTTGAACTTCACATTTCTTAGAAGGGGTGAGAGCTAGTAGCAGACGGCTCACTGGGGACAGCTTGGAATGCTCCTGAAGCAATATTAATGACGGCTCAAGCTGGATATGTAAGAGAATCTGAAAGGTGAAAAATTATAGGTCTATAAGGTATATTCCCTCCAATGCTTTCAATTTTGCTCTGGGGTAGATTTTCTCTAAAAATATGTTATCTGAGTTCCTGTTAAAAACTCCAATAGCAATAATTCGTCTGGGTTTTCAGTATCTCTGCCAAGTTTTATGGTGAAGATTCTGCAAAGCAGTTGAAATCTGAAATCTGGCACATACTCAGACTCACACTGCTCATGGGCTCTAAATAATAAATATTCTTATCCACTATAAAATCCAGCTATCCTCCCAGCAGGAGTGAACATGGTTGTCATAAAGCAGAAAAGAGTGAAGGGTCTAGAGATATGTTGTGTGTTTTAGTTCAGTTCCTCTGAAAGTGGAGCCTGAAAAGGGGTTTCAGGACATGTAGTTGGTCTGTGAGATGATCTCAGAAAGCAGAAGTCAAGGAGAGAGAGAGAGACATCCTCAAAAATGCAACAAGAAGAAAGGCCAATATAAGTGTGTATTATTCCATGACTGATGACGAGTGAGCTCAGTTCATCCAGAACCTCCCTTTGAGAAATGAACAGAATCCTTCCAAGAAATGTCTTCATGAAACGTAACAGATAGAAGCTTTTATCCACTGAAACTATCTCCCACTGGTATAAGGTCACTGCCAAGGGCATTAGCTTCAGGCTCTTAGTACAAATAGACCAAGCAGGTGCTGTTTGCATCTCTGAAAGCCCTGGGACCCAATGCATTGATTCAGGCTATGGTTGCGGGGTTGCAGCAAGGGGAGTCAGACTTTGTATGACACTGTGCACTCAGGTGAGGCTGAAACTGAGATGAACCACTTGGCATCTGCTACAGTCCAGCCTGCTTCTCTGCTCTCCTGCTGCATCAGGAACAGGAAGCCTTAGCCCAAGCTGGCTAATATACTGCCTCTTGCTTTTGCATTGGACTTGGTCATTGGGTGATTTATGGAGGGGCCCCAGCGACTTAGGCACAACAATGGTTCCCACAGTTGTCTACTCACAGTTGTCACAAGGCACAGAAACACTGACCAACTCCTGAACAGATCCTTAAGTTGCAAACACGCTCTTCCTGCAGCTCCCAATGGGGACCCGAGTAACACTCAAAAAGGAAACTCATTCTTATGCTGAACTAAGGAGCCCAGAGTAAATAATCAGAGCCCCAGATTTTGGAAAAAATTATCCCTTAAGGGAATCTTGCCCCCTTGTCACCTCCCCTCACACCCTGAGCTCTAATCCTAGGATTTGTATTACACATATTCTGCAGGTGTGTTACTGGAAGGGACAGGGAGAGAAGTTATTGTATTGGGGTCTTTCCTGGATCCAGACATCTATGGGCAACCCAGGTCCTTTAAAGAATCCCTTTTGCAGCAAAGGAGACCTCTCAAGATTATATTAATATCTTCGATCTCCTTATATATTGGGTCTTCATCCTTATAATTCAGTTCTGGGCTAGATTTAAAACGTCCCCTCCCTGTGGCTGCAGGAATCTACCTGTTGCCATGGAGTCCTTCTGAACTAACAGAGCGTACCCTGCCTTGACAGTTGAGAGAAATGAGGAAGCAGAGAAATTGAGACAAGGAAGGATGGAAAGGGAATACAAGTGTGTGTTACCTAAGATACTGCTGTGAGCGGTAGTATCTCGGTTCTTCCAGGACTGCTAAGAGGTGTAGAGAATGCTCACAGGATTAACCAGTGGCTCCCTTTCCTCAGGGGAGGTGCTAAATTTTCTGTTTTCCAGGCTGTTCATGAGAACAGCCTGAAAAGAGATCCCACTGAGTTAGGTAAGTTGTTGCCCAAGAATGACAGAAGTCGCCAGGTGTGTGATCAGAGGGGAGGCTGGCAGCATGGAGCAGGCTGAGCGCCCTTGGAGCTGTCCACCACAACGGAAACCCGGCAGAATACAGAGTTCACATTATTGTGAAGGTTGTAGGCACTGTGTCTGCAGCACCGAGTTTCAGGGAAGGAGTAGTCTCTTCACCTGACTCAACCTCCAACCTTCCCGGTGTTGAATACTGTCCTGCCAGCCACCCTGCCTGCCGTCAGTGAGGTGTCTGTGTAAGTGCTCAGAGGACACCAAGACCATGACACATTCTCCTGCATTCTCATGTACCGGTCATGACTGAGGCTGATTGCATGGAAAAAGGAGGGCAGATGGGCATGGTGCCTGTAGCTCAGGGATTAAGGGTGCTGGCCACATACACCTGGGGTGGCAGGCTCAAACCCAGCCCAGGTCTGCTAAACAACAATGACAACTGCAACAAAAAAATAGCTGGGCATTGTAGGGAACAACTGTAGTCCCAACTACTTGGAAGGCTGAGGCAAGAGAATCACTTAAGTCTTAGAGTTTGCTGTGCACTGTAATACCACAGCACTCTACAGATGGCAACACAGTGAGACTCCGTCTCAAAAAAAAAGGATGGCAGGTGTTTTTTGCACACTTTGACCTCACATTGTATTCAAGGCATGTTAAAAATCTGCCCACACTGGGCTTAATATCTTGCTCCAAAAATAGGAGGCAGGGATTGTGGCAAGCACAAGGCTTGGGGGAATAATAGACCAGGCTTAGACTCTGCCTTTAACCTACTGTGCACCCTTTGCCTGGGTAAGCACACTGCCTGTGCTTTGACAGCCTCATCCTTAACACAGGGAGATCACCTCTCTTCACAGGCTTGCAGAGGGTTATGTTTTGTTTTGCATGTTTATATATAGTACATATAATATGTGCTTTTTACACTGCCTGATGTAAAGGCTCTGCCATTATCCCAGTGGATGGAAGCTTTTACCTGCTGAGCCTGTGCCATCTTCTCCACTTTCCTAGAATGCACCTCTCCCACGCATCCTTCACAGCCTCCTCGATGTGCTTAGTCAGAATTAGTCATCATTCAGTGCCCAATAATCCCCTTGGGCCAGATACAGTCTTATGTAAGACATTACCAGATGCCTTTAGAAAATACATCTTCTGCATTTCTTCTTGTGTCTGGTAACCCTGTTGAAAAAGAAAATAATTTAAATCTTATGTGGCTTATAGTTAGAAAACCCCTCATGACCGTCTAATTCTTCCCAGGCATTTTGATAAATCACTCTCGACTCTTGCACTGATAGCATATGTAGTTGGTAGACTCAAAGACTGCTGGCCGTCTACAGTTCAAGGATAAAACCTCCTGCTAGTTCAGGTCGTCTTCAAAGATGTGGTTGCAAAGACAGAGCTAGACGTGCATCAGATTTGGGGGGGAATGCCATATAGGATAAAGAAGATGGGGGCACGGGTGGGAGAATAGAGTCTTTAGCCTGATATTTCCCTAGAAGAAGAGGGAGGGGAAGGGCCTCAGAGAGTACTGTGGTCCTGAGTTCGTTCCACAAGCTGTTGTTGGGACTTCCAGGTCAGGTGCATGTGGCCTGTTTCAGAAGCCCTGCTGTGTTCA
The DNA here is from genome assembly GCA_963573935.1 of Arctocebus calabarensis. Classification (NCBI taxonomy): domain Eukaryota; kingdom Metazoa; phylum Chordata; class Mammalia; order Primates; family Lorisidae; genus Arctocebus; species Arctocebus calabarensis. The sequence continues at coordinate 44,722 of CAUYON010068908.1, forward strand.
GTCACTGATGCTAGCAGATGGGGGTAGCAGGGCCTCCTCACATTGCTGGGCATGCAGGGGCTCAGGAGCACAACCTCACAGGATGTTCTCCCAAGGGACACAGGGCATTGCTATGACCACAAACATAGCTCTGTCTCAAAGCAGCACTATTCCGTTTTGGGTTTTTGTGCCTATATGATTTCTGGCCCAAATTCTTTAAATAGTTTAGAGTAAAATTTTTCAAGAGCAGTTTTGGACTTCTTTAGAGCTCAGCATGTAAATCCATGCCTGTAGATCTCACATCACGTCCCAGATGCTCTGAATAAGGCACAACCACTAAAATGATTTTGAGTTGGGCAGGAAGAGAGATGGTGGTTCTGATACTCAGCACTTAATTATCTCTCTTGTGCCTGACATTTGGCTCAGCCCATTCAAGTCCTATCTTGCCCCAGATGTGTAGAATTTTAACAAACACTGAGCTAAGTTTCGGTTGTGCTGAGTGTTGATCTTTTCTGAGTAGCTGATGGCAGAATTATTGCTGCATTGGGAGATTCCGCCACTTACCCAACTCCAGGTATTCCAGGCAATGCCTTTGACTGATCCAGAGCTTTCGTCTCATTCAGCGACTCACTCTTTCATTTCCCCACCCTTGCACATGTCTTGTTAAGGAATGGCCACGTTTGTGCAGCTGGCAGGTGGAGAGCGGGGCCTCAGACTGCTCTTCGAACAGAGAGCTTTGTCTCTGTTCTGCGGTTTTATCAAACACCTTCACAGCCACTTACAAGCTTGCCAAGCTCATCTTTTGTCTCTATTGATGAGTGTTCAGTAGCATTTTTTTTTCTGAGAGGGAGTCTTTCCCTGTCTACAGATCAATTTGGACTTGACGTTTAAAGCTAAGACTTCCTTCCATTTCTGAGTAGTTTTGTTGATATCAGTTTCTATACTCTGTCAGGTCCAATGCTATTTAGTTATCTTTTCTAATTTAGCATTAAGAACCTTGCAGAAAATATAAACCACCTGGTACTTCTGGGAGTTCTGACACACCAGTGTTAGTCAGTTGTAATTTATCTGTTTGTTGATAAATGGAGAAGCCAGGCAGGTTTAGACTTTTCAGCATCCTACACCATGGGAAATTGATTGCCTAAAGCTTTCTCTTGCAGGTGGAATGACAGTTTGATGTGGGGATATACACATGTCACTTGACTTTATCTCCCCAAAGAGAGCTGAAAGTGGTAGGTTTGATCTGATAGGGAGAGGGAAGACTCAGTGTTCGAGGTTGGCTGTGAATAACTCTTACTGCTTCCCCAAAAGATGAGGTCCAAGTATTAGAATATCCTCTGAACGCAGGCAGCCGGATTCTCATACATGATGTCACTAGATGAATATTGGTTCAGCTCTGAAAAGAATACTTCTTCCTTTAACCGTTATTGCCTTCGTAGAACAATCATCATTTAAGAATGTAAATGCTTCACAAATAGCAGTTCATTATTCACCAAATCATTTTTGCCAAGAACAATGCAAAAAAGAAGTGTACAGTTCTAATCTGAATAAGATCCGAGGTGGTGATTTAAAGCCATCATTGCCATCTCTCCATTTCCACATTCTGACCATTTTATCTAATATGGACTGTGATCTTTCTTTTATATACTGTCATCTTTTATATACTCTCATTTTAAATTAGGCACCAATTGTTTGGCATACAGACAAAATATATGGCTAATAAGACATGTTATCAAGTACCCTCCATTATATTTTTACATGCTTTCTTTCTACCGGCTATTTTATTCTATTTACTTATAGAATAAGCAAGAAAAAAAAGGGGGGGGGGACTTTTTTCCTATCCCTTTGGATACATTTTATTTTGTTCTATTTCATGTTATGTCTGCGTTTCCTGGGGACGATGTCTGCGGTTATATACCTTTGTTTCTTGCCTGCTTGCGTTTGGCCGCTTAGCACAGTGCCAGGTGAAAGAACAGGAGGAAACACAAAGGCAGTCGGCCTCATTCTCCTTCATTTGACCTTGAGGTCTGATATTTAAGGGGGCTTCTTACACTGTGTCCCCTCATGACAAAGAATGCTATGAATGCCTTGGAACCACTTTCAGTTCAATTCCATTAAGTGAAAATTTATGGAAAGTACTTCGACAGAGTTATAGGAGCATACTTTTTATGATTATTATTATTGATTGCAATTGGTTTCAGTCCCATTCTATACCTGGTATCCAGAGTCCAAGGTAGAGAAGGTTCCTGTGACCTTGGATTCTGCTATTTGTTTTCTTATCATTTGTCCTTGAAGCATGAAATGCAGGAAATCTGTTCTATTTTATACACACTGAAGTGAATTTTAATTTTTCGTGGTGTTTTTACTTTCTGAACACTTTAATTTTTTAGGAATAATCTTCTCTAGATGATAGTCAAAGTGCACTAGAGTTTCAAGTAGGAACAGTTTGTAAGGGCATATACCAAATTCTGACGTCATAGACACTGGCTACAAGAAAGAGCTGTGGGGAAAGTATTCTTAGACTTGGAGCTTTCACAAAACCATTCCAAAAAGAAAAGAAAAGATAATCAGAATTTATGTTTGGATGTTTATTCTTCACTCTCTTTTCTAGTTTCGTATGGAATACGTGTTTGAGATCAAAAACCAAGATTGCAATAATACTTGTGAAAAGGCTAACATTCCATAATCCCTTGCAATCGATTAAGCACTGAATTGTAAAAATCATGAAATATTATCCAGTTCCTATAATATTCCCAAAGAGGAAAATTCGTGTAACTGGGTTCTTCTAATGGACACAGGACACTAGGGGAACTCCTGTGTTCCAGGGCTGCTCAGGTCTGTCCACCGTGGTTACAGAGAGCGGAAGGAAGAACAGGGGCAGCCGCAGTAGGAGACGGGTGTGGAGGGATGTCCCAGGCCACCGCCAGAGTTGTCCAGACTTGCACAGTTGTCCCCGATTGGGGGAGGTCTAGAGTTAATGCATGGAGGAGTTGGCCACTGCCTCAGTGTGGAAAATCCTGAGGGTGGAAAAGAACATCATGGCTTGGCTGGTGAGCACCCCCAAAAAAGCCAAAATGAACAAATCACCTCTCCCAGCTCCACAGTCCACGCTGTTGGTCAACTGGTAGCTGAGACCCTCTTGCGATTCCAGGGCGAAGTCAACTCAGTTGACGGGATTTCATATGTTACTTCTTTGCGGTTGGCACTGGAACAAAGCGGGGTGCTGTGTGTTACATCAACAGGATGAAGAGAGAGTTTTAAACTCAACATCTCCCATCTTCTCCCACATAATGCGCCGCCCATAGTCCCTGAAGGCCTCGTCAGTCACCCTCTGAATACTGATGACTGCACACAACTCTGCCCCCGCTGTTCCCTGCAGTCAGGGTACCCTGTTTTTTTGCAGTTTTTTTTGGGGGGGAGCAGGGCTGGGTTTGAACCCACAACCTCTGGTCTATGGGGCCTACTCCTTTGAGCCACAGGGTACCCTGTTACGGAGTAATGGAGAGGACGCTAGTCAGAATCACACCGGGAAAGGAAAACAGAGACGCAGTGGTGCTGGGAAGCGGCCGTGTTTCTCAAAGTCAAGGACAGACTGTTCTTTTTCCCTGGTGTCCTGCCCTAGAATGAGCCTTTTCATGATGTTAGGAGAATTTTAAAATGTGCTCTGGAGAATACTAGATTTAGCATGTTAGAATATTCTCCAGAAGTATCCAGCAAGTCCGTGAAGAGGGATACAACAGTGCATTTCTTTTAATGTGAGGATTCCTCCACTATCCTTTTCATGTTATTTGCCCCAGGGGATACAGGAATGTGAAAGGCACAGCTCCATCCCTCATGGAGCACACTGGTAATTGGAAAAGAGATACAGAAACAAATAAACACCTTTTGGCTGTTTTGTGCCTTTGAGGAAAGGTCAAGAGGAAAGAGGTCACATCTCTTGAGCGTCACAAAAAGGTGCCTGGAAGAAGAGATCCTTGTTTAGTCACCAAACATTTTACTTATTACCCTGTTACATTGAGGTAGTAGTGACGTCTATCCAAAAGAAATAGCTTTGTGTTTTTAGCAATGATAAATTTCCAGGAAAAGTCTCACATTTTGAAGAAGTTTCTTGAAGAAAGGATTTCACAAGCGAAAACACCACAAAACTGATGGGGAATGGATAGTAATAGATAGAAAACTGAAAACCCTTTTATTCTTGTTGGACAGAAAGCCAACAAGATGATGGCTATTTCAGATACTTAAATAGCCATCATTTCCTTAGATTTTACTCCTATAAAAAACATTCAGCTTAAGGCAGAAAAAAATAACAATTCTTATCCTACTCCACACCCCATGCACATCATGTTATAAATTCTGATTAACATTTACTAGAGGTGTATCTTTGAAGGGTCAGGAGAAAACTACTAAATGCAGAACACAAATGTTTTCACACAGTAAATGAGAAAATCTCACGAATGTTATGTCGAACTGATGGATGGAAATATCTCAAATTGTATATGAAGCCCACACACTATACTCCATGATTGAACTAATGTACACAGCTATGATTCAATAAAAAAATATAAAAAAAAAAAAGAATCCCTCTCTGATAGACATGGCAGGTGCTGTCCAATTTGCTCCATTCTCCATTCTCCATATGGTCTTATTCAAGGCTTGTTAACTTCTTGGTCCCTGAGGCATCTGAGTTTGCCTCCTTTGCTAAACAATGGGGCCTATGTAGAAAGCGATACATGAGAAAATTGGGAACACATTCAACAAGAACTAAACAATATGAGAGATCAGGACTTAGGGAAGTTTGAGGGTAAAGAATAAACTAAATCCAGCAAAAAGACAGCAGGAACTAAAAGTCATTAGACCAGCAGCTACAAGATCTAGGTTCTAACCCCAGCTCTGTCACTCAGCAAAGAGACACTCACTCCAGCCACATCATAGTATGTCTCTGCTTCATTTGTGACCTGAAAAAGGAAGCAAACAAATGTCTTAGGATCTTGAAGGCCTAGGAGAGGAGTCAGCAGATGACAACTCAGAGGTCAAATCTAGCCAGCTGCCTGTTTTTGCATTGCTAACTAGCTAAAAATAGTATTTATATTTTTAAATAGCTAGGGAAAAAGACAAATGAAAAGTTATACTTGTGATGCAGAAAAATATATATAATCCCAATTTCAGTAGCCATAAGTAAAGTCTTATTGGAAAACAGCCACTCCCTCATTTACACATTGTCTATAACTGTTGTCACAAGACAAGGGTGGATTCAAGTAGTTGCAAGAGGAGTCTTATGCCCCACAAAAGTGATTATATTTTTGATCTGGTGTTTTACAGGAAAAGTTTGCTGACCCCTTGTCTAACACCTTATTCTAAGCTACTCCACTAAATATCAAACTCTGCCAGAGAATTCCTCATTTGTATTTACACAAAACATTCTTTCTAAAACAATTTGCAGGCCCAGGTGATTATTTCAAGGTGTTATGTGGACAAAACATTTACATAGGCCTTTTATCCATGGAAATAATAACAATAGCTGTGACTTACTGAACTCATGCTGTGTCCCAGACTCTTCATGTGTAATATCTCGTTAAAATTCTCTGCAATTCTTTGAAGTAGGTTTTATCATTCCCCCCTTTTAGATAAATAACCAATGCTTAGAAAATTTAAAATCATATTCCCAAAGTCCAGCAGCTTATAAAGAGCCAAGTGAAAATTCTAAACTAGTTCTGTCTGTCTCCAAAGCCCAGTTCATTGTGTTATAAATGCCATTGTTCATTCATCTAATGCTACATGGCTCAGTGAAAAGATAAATTGGAAGTAGCACCATACTCTGCAAAACCCAAAACTTTCTCTCATCAACCCCATCTCATCCCTAGTTCTAAAAACTCTATTTAAAATTAAATTCACCTGATTTTCTTCCCCCTTAAATCTTGTTTTCCTCTATCAGAAACATTGCTGTGGAAGGTGAGGATACCCAGCTCTTCTTAATCTGATGTTGGGGTGCTCAGTCATCACGAAGATAAAACCCAGTTAGCCACCAAGCCATGCGCAGCCAGCAGTGGGTTCATCATGCTGTATTAATATACCGGTGATGTCATCATGGTTTCTATTTGTCATTCTTCTTGGTGGTTGCTTGTTTTTGCTTTTAATATTTCCACTTTCATCTCACTGGTATTATTTCACTTGTTTGATTAAATCTAATGTTCTGGAATAGAGAGAAACTAATCAAGTAATGCACTTGTTCCATTAAGCAATAAAAAAATTATAAATGAAAGAAAGATGATAGAATGAAAAGAGTGAAGAGAGAGCAATGGTGAAGAGGAGGTTGGCAGGAATAGAAAGAGGTAAGTAACAGACCTCACCTGGAATGGGGAGGCACATGGAGGAGGGAAGAAAGAAAGAAGAGGAAGGCTGGGTGCAGTGGCTCATGCCTATAATCCCAGCACTCTGGGAGACAAGGCGAGAGGATCACTTGAGCTCATGAGTTCAAGACCAGAGTAAGAGTGAGACCCTGACTCTAGTAAAAAGAATGAGACCCTGTAGTCAGCTAATCTGGAGGCTGAGGCAGGAGGATCGCTTGAACCCAGGAGTTTGAAGTTGCTGTGAGCTAGGCTAATGAAACAGCACTCTATCAGGGGTGACAGAGCAAGATTCTGTTTCAAAAAAAGAAATGAAAGGAAGAAGATTGCAAATAGAAGGAGAAAGAGAGGAAGTAGAGAACAACAAGAGAAGCAATAAAGGAGAGAATGTCATTGTTCCCGGAGGAGAAAGAACTGATCCAATCCCCCAACTTCCCAAGTCCTTTTCCCACCTCCATCCGTCAGCAACAGTTCCAATTTGAATCCAAATAATGTCTGAGATTTGGGATTTACTAGTAAACTAGCTCTGATACCCTAATCCCAGCACCGGATGTTTTGGGGTGTTGGGATTTGGAGTTAATTAATTCAGCCACCTGTAACATTCACTCAGAAGTTGCTACCTTTTCATCTTATTTACAAAGTTATCTGCAGATGCTGAGAGATTCTTCTTCTCCACCCGTGACTGTGACAGCTCTGAAAAGGTTTTTCTTCTTCTTCTGAAGCACCCTCTTTAGCTCCATCCTCCTTTGTTTCCAAGTGCAGATCTCTAACTTTGTATAGGGATCTTACAGAGAATTTATAGTTTTCCATACTCTTTAAACTTGTTGATTTGTGACCTGTTTACTATGCTGGCTTCATGCTGATCTTGCTATAGAAAACAGAAAGAGCCACCCATTTGGGGTAAAAGAGAGTATGATTTTAGTTTCTCAGATTAAGTGTACTTTACACTATGAACTAACACAGATTTCAAACAATTTCCTAAGGGAACTGGGGCCAGCCTGGCAGCATTCCTTTACCTTCTTCACCAAGACATAGAAGCCTATAGTTTGAGGAAGTGACCTTGTGGTGCCTGCTTGTTTTTTTTTTTTTTTTTTTTTCCTATCACATCCAGGTAGAGTGTTTACAGGCTAATTCACACTGCAAAATAGTGATGATACTCATTTGGTGGGTTTAAAATATCAAACTCTTTACCTCCCAGTATTAATCAAAAGTTTTAAAAGGCAGAATATAAAGAGAGGCGTTTTGAAGGACATTAAGTAAAATTATTCCTTGTAATATTTGCTTAGCACATGCTAGGACATATCCCACCTAGACCAATACCTATGGGCCGTTATGAGTCAGAGAACTGCTCTAATATTTTGATCACCTTCAGTAGCCTCCCCTCATCCCTCACTCACCTTTTATGGTTTATGTTCTAGTCAAGAGAATTGAGAGCAAAGTTCAGCAGCCCTGGGGAAGGACTGGAATTAAAACCCATATCTCTGATTTCAAGCCCCTTTTTCTTCCCACTGTATCACATTACCTCCTACCTTTAGAAATAAAATAATTTCTTCCAAGAATACAGACGCCATGTAGTTCATAAAGTAAGCATAGGTCTGATCCACAGGAAGTTTAAGAATCTCAGTACAACTCCCATCTTTGCTAAACAAGATAGTACTATAAACAACCTGATCAAACATAAAATTTGCAATATCCCTTCAGAAGTTGAAGGACATTTAAAAAAAAAAAAAAAGATGGTTGCTAATAAGCACGATGAGATTGTTATCTGCATTTCAAAGGATCTCTTGGGAGAAGGAAAAAAGGCTGGCCTAGAACAATTATCTTGCAGAGTGGTTAACATTTCTAACTACTCCAATATGTTAGTGGTGAGATTTAATCTCAGTGTAAAGATACCTTTCCCAACCGTTGGGATTTATCATGCACACAAAGCAATTTAGGCACGCATGGTTTCTGCCTTTAAGGATCTTTCTAAATGGAATTCCTCTCCATGGAAACTCATTTGTATGGGTGGAATTTCTTGCTAAGAAAACAAAGCATCTTTCAAAATCCCAGGTTGTTACCAACTTGTCATACTGGAAAGATAATACAATTTCAGTGGAATATTCCCTTTCCAGTCAAAAGCTAATGTGATAATGAGCTCAGTTGAATTTTCCTGGTAAGGGCACCATTTTCAAATCACAAAGGCCCCTAACAATTTTGGTGTTTCTCACCGCTTTCCTTCTTGGTGCCTTCATTTTTGGTGCCCTTCATTTTCAAAGAAAAAAATTAAAAAGTGCAATTTTCAGTTTTAGCACCACCTTTCCCCAGTCTGAATTTCATCATCTTAGTCTATGTATTTTTTTCTGTTTCTGGCCCACTGTCCACCCTCTTCATTAAAGAAAGGTGTGTGTGTGTGTGTGTGTGTGTGTGTGTGTGTACATACAGAGAGAAAGAGAGAGACAGGGAAAGAAACAGAGACAGAAAAAAGAAAGTGAAAGAGAACCTATAACAGGCAAGACATTGTGCTAGGAACCAGGAAGCCTGGCTAAAAAAAAAGAGCTTGTCCTGGGGCCTTCAGCCTACAGTAGAGAACTGACTCAATCCAAAACATTATTTGTGGGGAAAGGAATGCAGTGTTGTCAGATCACCATGGAGGGGGCACTTAATCCTGCTTGAAGAAATCAGAAAATGTTTCTTAGAGGAGATATATTTGAGCTAAGCCTTCAAAGATGAATAAAATGCCCAAGATAGATGAAGTAAGATACAGATGTTCCCTAAACTCTTTAAACATGTCAGGGACTCAGGATGTATAGTGGGAAAGCAATGGTGGGTGTGTATATTGTGGCCTGGTGGGAAACTCTGTATTTTATCTTATGTTTCAAAACAGCCACCATGGATTTTTCAGCAAAAAAAAAAAAACAGCTTTAAATTTGTAGTTGAAGGGGGAAAAAATGGCAGTAGTAATTCAAGTAGAATAACAGGAAATAAAGCCTGAGAAATTTCAAAGGGAAGTGAAATTTCAGAAACAGGTTGGGAGAAAATGGAGGAGCCCACCCAGTGATGCAAACAGTCGTCCTAGGAGCTCTTCTGTCCTGTAACTCCACCTTGATGCACACTGTGAGAGCGAAAAACAAGGATCTATGCATTCATTTGAATCTTGCTTTATTTTTACAAATGAAGACTGGCAGGTAATAATATTTCATTAGCTCATTCTCCAAAACACCAGCTGGTGGCCTCTTCTGTGTGACCTGGGCAGTCAACAGACAATGTAGATGACTATATTTGCTGCTAAATCTAAATTCTAGGTTCCTGGAGCTCAAGAGCTGGCTGGGATGCAGTTACTTCCCAGAAGCTACCCCGTGTCCATCTTCATTTGGATTGAGAGGTAGAGGCTTACATCTTTCTTCAGAGTAATGAGCAAAGACACCCACAATAATGAAATCTGTGGTTCTTTTTGTGATGGCATCTCTTCCTAATCAACCCATCTGTATCAGTTCCTCATTCTGTCTGTCATGTCAGAAGGGGCTAAGCGACATGGATACCTTCCCTCCTGAAGATTTCTCTCAGTTCTTTTCTGAATTTAGTACTGTAGAGTTTTCAGGAGGCAAGTATTTTAGAAGATGGGTCTCCAAGCAAAATAATGGAATCTAGTTACATACCTCAAAGTCTGTCGAAGTCACTCTTCCTCCCTGCATTTTCTAGCGGATTTATCTGGGAAGGTGAGCACAGGTTGCTACAGACAATATTCCTGCTTGGCTCTCTTCTCCCAAAGACCTAAATTAATTTCTTTTTGTCAAGGGTTTATTGACCTATATCTCACATACAATGAAATTAACCCTTTAAAAGCATATAATTCCATTTACAGAAACCAGTTCACAATCACAAAGAGATGGAATCAACCTAAGCACCCATCGACTCATGAGTGGATTAACAAAATGTGGTATATATATGCCACAGAATACTACTCAGCCATAAAAAGGAATGAAATAATGTCTTTTGTAGCAACTCAGATGGAACTGGAGACCATTATCCTAATTGAAGTGTCTCAGGAACAGGAAAACAAACAGCCCATATATTCTCTAATAATTGGTTATTAATTGATGAGCACATATGGGCACAGAGAAATGTAAAGGTCATTGGAAATCAAGGAGGGGCAGAGGAGAAGAGGGGAAAAAAACATATCTACCAGGGACAATGAGCATTGTTTAGGTGACAGGCATGCTAAAAGCCCTATAAAAGGTACACATGTAACAAAAACATTTGTACCCCTTTAATATTTTAAAATTTTGAAAAGTGTACAATTCAGGGGTCTTAAGTATATTCATAAAACCATGCAACCATTATCTATCTAATTCTGGAACATTTTCATCACCCCAAAGAGTAAGCCCATAGCCATTAACAATTACTCTATTTTCTTAAAGAAAGATGGTGACTTTTCCTCTTTCATATTTACATGGATGGAGCTGGAACATGTTCTCCTTAGCAAAGTATCTCTAGAATGGAAGAAAAAGTATCCAATGTATACACCCCTAATATGAGACAAATTCTTTATCGTTCAACTGAAGCCTACAACCCATTTATTGCACAGGAAGACAGGGAAAGTGGAGAGGGATGGAAGGAGAGGGAGAGGGTGGGGGGAGATAGGACAAAGGGTGAGATCACATATGTGGTACATATTTGAAGGGTCAGGAGAAAACTTCTAAATACGGATCAAAAATATTTTCACATAGTAATTGAGAAAATCTCATGAATGCTATGTCAATCAGGTTGATAAAAATATCTCAGATTGCATGTGAAGCCCCCACACTGTACCCCATGATTGAACTAATGTACACAGCTATGATTCAATTAAAAAAAAAAAAAAACAGAATATTACCTCAGAAAGTTTTTTTTTTTTTTTTTATTGTTGGAGATTCATTGAGGTTACAAAGGACAAGGTTACATTGATTGCTTGGGTTAGATAAAGAGGCTCTTATGATAGTGTTCCATCCTCAAAAGGTGTACCACCCTCTGTGACCCCCCATCTCCTCTTTCCTTTCCTCTCTCTGCTCTCCCTATCCCCCACCCTCCGCTCTGTACTAGGACCTGAATTGTCTTCATCTGGGTTTTTTGTGGTTATTGTTGTTACTGAGAGGTTTTGAGTTCTTTATAAAGCTGTATATTAGCAACCCTATTGGATGGATAGTTTGCATCTGTTTTCCCTCATTCTGTTGTTATCTCCTTAATTTGTTGATTATTTCCTTTGTGATGCAGAAGCATTTTACTTTGATGTAATTTCATTTATCTATTTTTGCTTTTTCTCACTATGCTTTTGAGATCTTATTCCAAAAATTGTCACTCACAACATCATGAAACTTTTTGTTTTCTTCTAGTATTTTTATAGTTTCAGATCTTACATTTAAATCTTTAGTCCATTTTGAGTTGAGTTTTTTGTGTATTATGAGAGATAAGGGTGTATTTTCATTCTTCAATTTTCCCAATACCAATTATTGAAGAGTCTGGTCATAGATTTCAAATCACCATCTAGCTTTTCCTACTAGCCCATTCTGGATTTTTCTATATAGTGTTGCAAAAATCTCATATACTTCATTTTAACTCTAGTACATTAATGTTTGAGTATTTACAGTTTAAAAAATATAACATTTTATACCTTTTAAATATATATAATATTTTAATATTATATTATATATTTATATAATATTTATATATCTATAATTTAAATATTATATATTTATATTATAATGACTATAATTTATTTTATTTGTTTTGCTTCTTTACATTATAGTCATAACACACTTAAAAGTTATTAATGATATTTAAAAACATTTAAAAATTGATTATCCTTCTTGTTTATTTATAACAAAGCCAGATACAGATATTTCAAATTCCCATTCATTGCTTATTAAATATTTAGCTAATTTACTGTCCCCATTGAACAAGAAGGACTTAATATTTTTATCCAAATCTGTTATTCAGCCTGTCTTTCCCCCAAACTTCTGAACTCTAATTCTTCTTGGACCAGAGCCAACACAGATCTTCCTGGGAAAGTGCTGGCCTTAAAATATTCTTTCATCTACTAGCCTGTCACTCCCTCCTTCCATCTCATTTTCCCCCACTTCTTTCCAACATTGTTTACTCTTCATAACAAAAGAAAACAGTCATTTGATTTTACTTAACCTTGAGACACTTGCAGATGGTATGATTAAAGTGTTTTCTCTATTGCAATTGTTCCTCCATACCCCATTGAAATCCCTTTTCCTCTATAGTAATGTTTTCTAATGAAGTCTCTCCTTGATGATTTGGGATTTGTTTTTACTTGCCATATGGCTATCTTGGCAAAATAAACTTAAGTGAAATTCCATTAAGATTAGAAGTGCTGTGTAGTGCCTTGGCTCAGTCAGTAGGGCAAGGGCCCCATATACTGAGGGTGGTGGCTTCAAACCCAGCCCTGGCCAAAGTGCACAAAAAATAGCCAGGTGTTGTGGCAGGTGCTTGTAGTCCCAGCTACTCAGGAGGCTGAGACAAGAGAATCACCTAAGCCCAAGAGTGGGAGGTTGTTGTGAGCTGTGACATCACAGAACTCTACTGAGGGTGACAAAGTGAGACTCTGTCTCTAAAAATAAACAAATAAATAAATAAAAGAAGTGCCATGGTGGCCCAGTGCAGTGGCTCACACCTGTAATCTTAGCACTCTGCAAAGCAGAATGTTTGAGCTCAGAAGTTTGAGACCAGCCTGAGGAAGAAGGAGACCCCATCTCCACTAAAAGTAGAAAAAACTAGCCAGGAATTGTAGCTGGTGCCTGTAGTCCAATCTACTTGGGAGGCTGAGGCAAAAGGATTGTTTGAGCTCAAGTGTTTGAGGTTGATGTGAGCTATGATGACAGGACGCTCTAACCAGGTTGGCAGAGGGAAACTCTGTCTCAAAACAAATTCAATAAATAAATAAAATGCCATGAAATCCAAGTATGTAAATTTTATAGAATTTACAAAATAGATTAATGTGTGTTTAAAAGTTCCTGGGAGATTTTTTTTTACATGCTGATTAAAAGTCAGTATTATTTAGCATTCTTAGACTGCTGTGGTAGCCAAGAGATTATTGTTTCTTTTCTCTATTTCCCTTAAACTAATCATTCTTCAATGTTTGGCCGACCTAGTTAACCACCAAACAGCCAGGTGGGAGCTCTCACTGGTAGCATTATGACCGACTGCTTCGGTTTCAATGAGGTCAAACAAAATCCTAAAGGAGAAGAAAGTATGAACTTCCCTGATGGTGATTGTTAAACAGAGTGTGGAAAATGAAGAAAAGATTAAGCCAAGTTTAGATGACCTCCGTGTACATTTAAGTCATAATGTTCCTTGGCCGTTCATAACTGTGTTCTTTATCACAGAGCACCAAGGCAGGCAGCAATTTAATAACACAGCTGATTTTCCTTCCTCTGGATGGCAGTAGTTTAATGCTGTATTTAGTAAAAAGATAAATGATCAACTAATATAACTTATGACATTTTGTATCTTTCATTAGCTTGAAAACTCACTCTGACTGGACAACAAAAAAGAAAATTTAAAAAGTAAGTATTGGGAAGTGATATTGAGAAGATTTTTATTTATATAAGGCAAAATGTAACTATTTCCTCTAATATCAAAAAATTACCCTATGTTTAATTTTAATTGAGTTATGTGACCTATCACTTCACATCTAATCTTTAGTGAGGCAATATTCAGAATGGAAGCTATGTGTAAGTCTCTTTTTCCTAAATTTTCTAGATACAGATTCTATCCTAAGTTCCTCTACCAATTCCACAAATTCGTGCTTAGGAACAATGGTTAGTTTACCAAAGGGAAATAGTAATAATGCTAGAGCTAACTGAAGTCAACAGCCGTGATGGCTGTCTAGGAAGAGAAATGAAAAGCAAAATTCCTTCTGTAATTTTTAAAAAGTAGAATATGACATTTTTTATTCTAATACTAAAAAAGTCATAATATTTTATGTCAGCAAAACAATTGATTCCACTAACTTTATGTGAAAAACAGATGTATCATCATGAGTGCAAAATCACATACTCTAAATATTAATTTATATTTGCCCTAAATAGTTGGATTTTTCCTAATTTATTGCTATCAATTCATCGTCATTTCAATAAGCCTAGAATAAAACTGTCTAAATTGGAAGTGATCTAATTGTTACCTCTTTATTTAAATTAATTTATGGTTTAAGATAAAGAAAAATTCTAGTATGATTCACTTAATGTAAGTTAATTCCTAATAACAATGTTTCAACTAAACATTATACATGTTCTATTACTCCACTTTTGAAAAATAATGAGAATATTTCAGAGACACCTTTTTTTGTATTTTTCAATGTGTGAATTTTATAGTTTGATGCTTATTGTATTGGTGATTCTTTTTAGTATTATACCACTCTTTCAAGTCTCAAAAATGCCCTTTCAGCTATGTAGACAATATTCTAGTTTTTTTTTTAGCTAAAACCAGAAAATAATAACTTTGATAAAAAATTTCCTTATTTCTGGATGGGAAAGAGAGAAAAATAAGAACAAGAAAAAGAAAATGTGAATAGCTCCAAACTAAGAAATTATTGAGGCAACAAATTCCCTACTTCTATTCCCACCCCAGTCTTTATTTCCTGGGAACATAGCCTCTGTCACTCAATGAAGCTTTAAAGCAGGTGGAAAAAATATCTATAATGATCTTCACTTTCTTCTGATGTCGAAGGGGGATAAGGTCAGAGATGTAAGCCTGTGTCAGGCAGAGGTGTCATTAACTGTGGTGCAATGGTGATTTGAGTGTGCTTATGGGACCTTTGCCCCAGGTAATTCCAGAGAGATGAAATAACATGTCTTTCAAAACAAAGTAGAATCAAACTCCTCATTAGTAGGAGAGGCTAGTCTGTCTCTTGGGGATGTCACTCTCCTCAGATACTATCTACTTTAAATGGCTTGTTTTAGGGCAATATAATGGATACTCAACCTTACTCTTGAAATTTTCTTCTATTATTCACATTGCCATGGTTTCTCAATCTTCAATAGTTATTTGCTCAATTTGTTTGGGACCACTAAAAACATTTTTTCATTGCTCCTACGATTTGCACTTCATTTCACACTTTCATCTGTTTCATCTTTTTCACTCATGTGCTTTCTTATCCTGTGCTATTAGCACTGATCCCTGGCATGGTCTATGAGCAATCAGGGTGGCAGCCTTGGGTCTCTGATCTATGCTAATGGATCAGGAATGAATGTTCTATGACATATCTAGCATAAGAAGTGTCACATTTCTTTATTTTTAAAAATTGTGTTCAAATTCTATATTGATCAATATTGGCATGAGGTCCAATATGGGATTAATTACTTGCTATACTTCTCTTTTCTTCCCCTGAGTTTTATCAGAAAGGTGTAACTGCTACAGGAAAAATGAAATCTGCTGCCTGTCAGTTAATTGCTGTTGCCAGTGCTCCTTGACCAGAGTACTGCACAAGCACATTGGTTTTTCCTCCGTAGGGAGAAGTTGTTTCTATGATGTAATCTATGCTCAGAGCCCTGCCACATGGACTTTGATTACAGTTCTAAAGGTCCACATCCTCACAGGTATTCTCTAACCACTCCTATCCAAGCTCCTCAGCCTTTGATACACTGAAAACAAGTCTGGCACCAATCTACCAATTAGAGAAACTATTGTTACTTTTTCCTTTAGTTTGAGGAATCCTTCTCTCTATAGTCCCCAAGGTACCAGCCTTCAACACTTGCCATTCTTGTAAAAATTTGTAACTAATCTTCAGATGAACTTAGGGGAGAAGTAGCAAAACAGTAGCTTAAGAGACCATTATCAACCAATCTAAAACACCTAAAGGTGTTTTGATATGTCCTCAAACTTTTTAAACAGGGGGACAGTTCACTGTGCCTCAGACTGTTTGAGGGCTAGAGTACAGTTAAAAAAAAAAAAAAAACAAAAAACCTATGAACAAATTCCTATGCACACTGTACATATCTTATTTTAAAGTAAAAAAACAAAATGGGGATGGTGCCTGTGGCTCAAAGGAGTAGGGCGCTGACCCCATATACTGGAGGTGGTGGGTTCAAACCTAGGCCTGGCCAAAAACTGCAAAACAAATAAACAAACAAACAAAAGGGAACAAATACAAATACAATATTTAAAATGAAAAAAAAAAAAAAGGTGCTGCCTATCTGCAAAAAAAAAAAAAAAAAAAAAAAAAAATAAAAAATTAAAGGAAAAAAGCCAAAACAAAACCCAAAAAAAAAAACAAAAAAAAGAAATAATAACTTCATAAAAAAAAGGCACTCTTAAAAACAAAATAAAAAAAACAATACAACCTAAATTAAAAAAAAAATAGAACCCCTAAATTTAAAAAAAATCAGGTG